>WSYH01017092.1:0-12336 GCA_036426205.1 Ascaphus truei
CCAGAGGCACGCATGCACGCGCAGTACCCAGAGGCACGCATGCACGCACAGTACCCAGAGGCACGCATGCACGCGCAGTACCGAGGCACGCATGCATGTGCAGTACCCAGAGTCACGCATGCACGCGCAGTACCCAGAGGCACGCATGCATGCGCAGTACCTGTGACACATTGCGTGTGATGCATTTGTACTGCACACCTAGAGACCATTGCAGTTCTATGTAAAAACAAAGCAGAATTTGAAAGTAGACACAAGCCATATGGCCCGCACCGTCCTCCCATAATCCTACGCTTCAGAACCTCGGCGCACCCTATTTATTTGATCCTTGGCTTACTTTCGTATCTAAAAAGATACCTCTGATTTCAGCAGAAACGGTGGGATAAGACGTGCAATACATGTTACAATGGACAGTTCCATTTGTGAGTCCTCACCTGCTTTATAGAATGAGGATGTAGATATTGAGACATCAGCACTTTAAGATTAATGAGGTATATATATATATGGGTATTTTTATTTATATAGTGTCAATATTGTATATAGTGTTTTACAGATGTAGCCCTGGCTGGTTTTGGGCTACCAGTCTGCCCTCCTCCTGGCAGTAAGTCCTATTAAATGCAGGCTTGCCAGGAGTAATCATGTGTTTTCTCCACTTCTATGCAGCCTCAGTGAGACACAGAGATGGCGGTACAACCAGGCCTTGTGTCCAATCAGGGGCAGGGGGGTGGTTCCTGCTTTGCCTGTACTTAATGAGCTGCACTTCCTTAATTTAATTAGTTGCCTCTACCTTGAGAGAGGCAGGTCTACCCATTCCAAGCTGTGCAGGGCTCTGTCAGTTTGCGGCCCTCCTTTAGGGGAGAGGAGCGAGATTATTCCTCTTACTCTATCAGGGACTAAGGAAAGAGCTAGGACTGCTCCTGGTGGCCTTTGGCTGGGAGTGAAGGTCCAGGGACATCCTGAGGGTGAAGGCCCTTAGCTCAAGTATCTAGTTGCTGTGTATGCTGTGCAGTGTACAGTGAGAACAAAGTGTTCCAGTTGTTTATTATACCTTCCTGTCTGAGACTGAAATCTATCAGGGGCAAGGCTGAGACTTTCTCCTGCAGGAATTTCACCCCTTATCCCTGGGGTCTGCAAGAGATGGAGGCGCTGTCACCGTGAGTACGAATCAGTTATACCCCAGAAGCCTGTTCTGACCTCCCCTACCATCATGCGGGAGACTCAGATCTACTGTGAGCCAGCAGGTATGCACCACACTCCATGTAGCAGCAGTGTAATCTCACAGAGGGGGGGGGGGGACATGTGTTACACAAAAATACTACTATGGGGATTATTCTTGACCCCTTTGCCCTCGATTCTTGACCCTTCCATGTACCCCTTAATCCCAATACAGTATATGTCCGTACATTATTTGCAAATGAATACACCTCGGGAGCCATCATTCAGTTGGACATCAAGCTGGGAATGTTTAGGAGACACCTGTACACGCCTAGACTGCCTTCCCATGTGTGTACCTATTACCTATAGCTGGACATCACCTTATCTCTGTACACTATGGTTTGTGAAAGAATGCAAACACTCTCTGATCTGCTCACAAGGGCAATACCAGCCATAAAGGGCACCACCCGTGGGTGATACTGTACTATATCGTGTGCTGACAATGCTCTCAACGTTAATTAAAAAAGAGTTCATTAAGGCTTATTCTACACTAAGAGGGATATGGATTTGTGCCTAAGGGAGATCCAGACATCTCACTGGTATCATTGAAGTCTATTAGGGCAACTGATGGATGTAAGATGATCCCACTGAAGTATACAAGGGTAACTATCATAAATAAGTGGGTGGCTCTGACCTTTAAAGGTGCAATCCCATATAGAATTACTTAGGTGCCACGGAACAGGGAAGTGTTTGTCAATAGAGTGATTTCTTCACCCTTTTCCCACCCTGTCCTCATCAGAGAGCCAAGAAAGACGTGGAAACAGGATGGGGAGGGTGGGGACTCACACACATACTGTACAGTGACATCACACCGTGACATCACGCAGTGACATCACACAAAAGTGGGTAACCAGAGGAAGTCAAACCACTCCCAAGTCTCACTTTAAAAAAGAATTAAAAAAATACTTGCAGGCGTCAGAAAGGTATCAATTACCTAAATGAGACCTCTTAGACATGTCACTGTAATGAGTTCACTGTGGTCCTAGGAGGGGTTGTCCCTTTAAGAGGGTGATCCCATTTTTGCCTATCTACTATAGTCTAATACAGCGGTGCGCAAAGTGGGGGGCGCGACCCCCAGGGGGGGCGGGAGATTGTGCTGGGGGGGCGCGGGCAGTTGCAGAGGCCCCGCGCTCTTCCCCCAGGCATTTAAATTAAATGCCGGGGGATCGCGTGAGGCCCCTGCAACTGTTTACTTACCGGGATTCAGCCGTCTGTGTTGCGGCACCATGTGACCTGACGTTACACGCACACGCAGCGTCATCTGACGCGCCTGAAGGAAGGCAGGGGGGCGCGAGAGCCGGGGGCAGAGAGACAGGGGGGCGCAGCACAAAAAGTTTGCGCACCCCTGGTCTAATAAATGTAAAATAATACCACTTTACATGGGGTAACTGCTGAGCACAGGAGGGTGACTTTTAAGAGCAGAGACACAGACAGATTTCCCGGGCCGCAGGACAAGAGTTAAGACCAGTACCCCCACAGAATGTGAGCCCCCCAATTTCACACCTCACGAGTGCCCTCCTCTATTTCCCCTGCTCTTCCCATTTATTTCTCTCCCTTCATCTCACTCACCCCCCCTCCCCCCGGTGTGCTTTTCTGTGAGTATCTATGTGTTTTCATTGCTAACTTGCTGATATTGCTATGCTACACACTTGTCCCCAGAACCAGGGAGACAGCATTATTCTGTTACCCACAGTATCAGCCACCTTACTTAACTATTGAGTTGTGTCTGTTAAAAGCTACGTGGTATATACCTTGTCAGGTACTTTGTCAGTATCTATCCGTCTATTAGACTTCTGAATTGTTTTTCAGGGTTACTCCCTGATTAGAGGTTTCTATCAAGTTTGCACCTTTCAGGGGATCCATGCCGTATTTTATTTTCTGTGCTTTTAATTTTACTTTATGTTCTGTGACATTTTCCAAATAAACAATGTGGTTTTGTAATGTGAGGCATACTTGAGTGCTTTTTTTGGGGCTCTTTTGTTCTTTTTACAATATATATATATATCCACACACCACACACCACACACCACACACCCGATGCTGTTCTGTGGCGAAATGCTTTAATTTGTGCGAGCTTTCGAGATCTCTGATCTCTTCTTCCGGTGATGTTACATTGGAATCAATTGTAACATCGCCGGAAGAGATCAGTGTATCTCGAAAGCTCGCACAAATTAAAGCATTTCGTTAGCCACAGAACGGTATCGACTATTTGTTTTTGATTATTAAGCTTGGCTAACACGGTCCAGAGATATATATCTCTTGATGTAGCTTTGAAAGCACACCCATGTTTGAGCGTCTGACTGTTTGTGGTCATTTTATTATTTGCTATACTCTGCTATTTTATTTCTATGCTTAGAGTGATTGTATACGCCAGGATCTATTCACTCACATCACAGAGCGCCACGGCTCCAACACTAATCGGTACTACTGCTTTCGTTTTTTGTATATTATATGCTTTTTCCTTCTACAATACTGGTGACCCCATAATACAATGTATATTCATTTATTTACGTACTGATCATGTACCTTGACATAGCGTTTTTCTTTATTTTTTTTCCATTACAACTTTGGCTGTATATACTTTGAGGTCTGACGTCTTTATATGCCAACGACAGGTGGCGTGACTCCGGACAGTGGCGCGGATTTGCGGTGGGGATTGTTTCACACACAGGCTGCAGTATATACGTGTTATTTAGCCCTGGTTCGTGTATTATCACCATCTACACCTGAGGAAGGGGCTCACACAATGTGTGGGCACAAATGCAGAGTTATAAATGACCCCCATGCAAGCCCCTTCCCCTCCCTCTCATTCTCTTCTCTTCCTCCTTCCATGGTTCCCCTCTCTCTCATGACACAGATCAGTCAGAGCCTGCAGCTTCTATATATATATATATATATATATATGTGTGTATATATATATAGTATTTTATATATAGTTACCAGAAATCAGTGAATTATTTCATTCAGTGTCGTGACCCCTCCCCCCCCCCCCGAACAGACAAGGAGGTACGAATGATGACACACAGAGCGAGAGGGGGGGAGAAAGACAGGGGGGGAGGCATAGGGAGAGAGAGGAGGGGGCATTGTTAACTGAGTGGGCAGTTAACAATTCATTGACTCCTATTCATGTGGCTGTCACTGCTTTATTACCTGTATGTTACCAGCTTCTTTATATACTGAGTAGGACACAGAGGCCCTTATCCCAAACACTGTGCAGCCTTATCCCCTGTGTTGGAGGAGGTTTTAGTCCCATTCATATGATCGGAGCTGATCTCTTCTCCAGCACAGCAAAGTATATTGAATAAGGGAGAGGGCACAAAAGAGACACGGGGGACAGAGAGAGAGAGAGACTTGGGAAGAGAGAGTAAAACAGAGACCTAGGAGAAGAGAGAACAAAGAAAAGAGCGAAAAAGACAGGGAGAGAGAGAGAGAGAGACTTCGGGAGAATCAGACATTAGTTTGCAGTCTCTCAGGGGCTTGTGATTTGTAGAGACAGCACACGCAAGACAGTCACACAAAGAGACAGCAGGAATGAGACAACGTGTACTATTTTCCCCTGAGAAATGATGGAGGGGGAGAGTGTCAGGAGGTGGCACACCCACCCCCAGAGAGCGCGCTTTAGAAAATGGGAAGGGGACAGGAGCGAGACGTACACAGATGGTTGGAGAGACACGCAGAGAAAGTGCAGGGTTGCTCAGGCTGGTTGAGACTGTCCCAGTCAGCGTGGCCCCTCATTCAGATCCCCTTCCTCTGAAACAGACGCTCTCTGTGCCGAGACCAGGCCGCGAGACTGCAAAGACTGAGAGAGGAGCAAGGAGAGAGACATGAAGGGGAGAGATGGGCAGGAAGAGGAGGAAAGCAGAGAGAGTGAGGGGGAGAGATGGGCAGGAAGAGGAGGAAAGCAGAGAGAGTGCAGGGAACAGAAAGAAACAGATGAGCAAGGGGGGAGGGGGCGAGAGACAGTTCAGATTGTGTATTGTTATATAGTGTTTTGCAGTAGTGTATTGTTGTGCAGTGGTGTGTTGTTGCTGTGCAGTTTTCAGTTATTGTGTTCTGTTAGTGTTGTGCAGTTTTGTGTTATTGTTGTATTATGCAGCGTTGTGTTGTGCAATATTGTGCAGTGCTGCGTAGCCCTGTGAACCTCTCTCACCTCCATGGGGTTGACGGTAATAGTCATTGCCGTGTCCTCCCAGAATGGGTCCCTCTGATTGGCTGCCTCTATCGCTGCCCCCTCGGCTCCACCCCTTTGCCGCGCGTTGTGTATCCGCGACAACCCCAGAGTGACAATCAGTGCCAGGAAACCAACACACACAACGATGATCAGCATGGCAACGCCGGGAAACACTGCGAAGAGACAACAGTGTTTGTGACACGCAGGGCAGTGTGTGTGCACATGATAAGCAGGGCAATGTGTGTGTGCACATGATACGCAGGGCAGTGTGTGTGTGCGCACGGTAGTGTGGGTATGTGTGCGCGCATAGCACGGAAGATAGTGTGTGTGTGCGCACGGCAGTGTGGATGTGTGTATGTGCATAACACACAGGGCAGTTTGTGTGCGCACGGCAGTGAGTGTGTGTGTGTGCATGGTAGTGTGGGTGGGTGTGTGCATAACACGCAGGGTAGTGTGGGTGTGCGTGCGCATAACACGGAGGGTAGTGCGTGTGTGCGCGCACGGTAGTGTGGGTGTGTGCATAACACGCAGGTTAGTGTGGGTGTGTGTGCGCGGGCATAACACGGAAGCTAGTTTGTGTGTGCGCACGGTAGTGTGTGTGGTTGCATGCGCGTGCATAACACGAAGGGTATTGTGTGTGCGCACGGCAGTGTGGGTGTGTGTGCATAACACGCAGGTTAGTGTGTGTGCGCATAACACAGAGGGTAGTGTATGTGTGTGTACGCACCTGAGCTGTGGTTGGTGCTGGCCAGTGTGTGACCTGATAACTCCGCAGGGACCTGGTGAGCGCTGTGTACAAACTGCTGAGCGGAGAGGAGGTGACTAGGAGACACAGCGTGAATACCGTGTAACATGTCAACCTGCGAGAGAGACACAGCGTGAATACCGTGTAACATGTCAACCTGCGAGAGAGACACAGCGTGAACACCGTGTAACATGTCAACCTGCGAGAGAGACACAGCGTGAATACCGTGTAACACTTAAATACAGGCACACACACAATCCAATATGTTGATATGTAAGCGACATGTATCCAGTAAACAAGCAGACACATGTATCCCAGTGTAGCCTAGTGCCCCTGGCTATGTGTTCTCCGGCCCTAGCATATAAATCCTGGTAAGTGCAGGCAGTGCTGGGGTTAGCAACCAGACTCCATCTGGCTTATTAGGACTTTTAGAAAAAGCCTGATCTGAGAAACAGGAGGAGATTTCTTAGCTCACAAGGGAGATGATAATAAGGAAAAGGAGGGCTGTGTTCTGAGAGCAAAACAAAAGGGGACCAGACCTCTATGCCGGGACCCTCAAGCAGACACCCACCCGGACACCACTGACATGAATGGCCACCTGCGTTAAGGTACCGCTGAGACTTTGGGGTGATAAGTGTGTAAGGGGCTTTCCCACCCCCCTCCAGCCTTGCAGAGAGGGACTGGGGAAGTTAGTTAGCCCTTACACAGGGATAGGTGTTTATTGTTTTATGTATATTTTTGTTTGCTGTATTGTTTAAAGGAACAGGCAATAAAACCTTATTTAAATTTCACCTTAAAAACGGTCTCCATTGCATACCTCTGCACACAACTCTTACATATGGTGTCAGAAGTGGGATGAGAGGTAGCCCTTGAAATTCAAAGGGGCCCCGGGGACTGCCTGTGAAATTGTTTGTGCTTTTGCCTGCATAAGTTCCTGCAAACAGTCTGAGCAACAAAACACGGGCAGAAGTGACCAGAATTAAAGGGCTACACATCCAGGCAGGAAAACCATACTGCACTGGAAAAAGCCACAGCGCCACAGTTTAACTGTAAGGTCTACGACAGACAGTGACCCACACAGGGGACAGATGGTCTGCCAGAGTCTAACCAACCACTTGTAGAAAAAAAAAAACCCATAGGATTTTAAAATGGCCGCCCAGCTGAAGTCCTATACAGACTCTGCAAGAATGGGGAAGAAAATGTGTTCCTGGTGTAAAGAGCCCGGCCACACGGAGCAGTGTCCCTTCAGGCCTTATTCAGATGATGAGGATGATTCCAACTTGGCCCCAGAAAAAGGGCAACAGCCAGAGGAATATTTTTTTTCAACGAGCCAAGGAACTGCAGCAGCCAGCAATGTGCTATGGTCACAAGGAAAATGCAGAAGTTTTTCTTAGCAAGTGCACATCCAGTATCACTGATGAGAAAGAATGTGTGTACAGTACTGCTGATGTCTCAAAACATACCAAAGTAAAGAAGAAAAAGTCTACAGAGACGCCTGTGAGAGCTACGAACTCTGCAAGCGTCTGCCCACCTGTAGGACTACCACAATTTGGGGTTCTAGCGAATACAGTGAAAACAGCTGCAATAGCACCTCCCGAGGTCAGGAAGAAAAATACACCTGATACCACCAAAATGGAGGACAAGTAATCCTGTAATGAACCCTACCCACGGAAGATTGACCCTTCTGGTCCTATGAGGATAAGGATGAAGATATCTCTTATGGGGAATCTGAAACAAGACGCACCCACAAAACAGCCCTAGGATGGTGGATGTGCCTAAACTCGGTACGCACCGAACAAACAGGTCTCTGTGACCCCGAAAATTCCTGCCAGCTAATGCAACGGCAAGAAAGGCATGGTGGAGGCTGCGAAACTGCTGACGTTTCAAACCTAGGAGGAGACCCCAGTAACCCTGATGGAACGGAGTCGTCCAAAGCAAAAAGGCGGAAAAAGAAAAAAGAGGATTTCCAATTACCATGGAAGGATCAGACACGTCCGCAGATCCCGCGGAGGAAAAGGGGGGACGAGATGCCCTGCAGCCCAGAGGAAATGGGGAATTTGTCCCGCGGACGACCTAATATCCAGAGGGCCCAAGGCAGAAGTTGTGTACCCCAAAGAAGTGTCTGTCTGGTGCTGACAGTGAGAAACCCTCAAACTATACCAGGGAAGCAGAGCCGGAACCAATGAGTGGCGATCCCCTGACCAGCCCTGAAGATGCCCTAGAAACTGCAAGGCAAGACTGTGATCTCCCCTGTAAATGATTGAAACAGGAGACAGAAGCTAATGCCAAGCTACAGAGTGATCTATTATCAATCGCCTTTGACTGTGGGACAGTGATGAACACAGAGCGTCGCTTATATAGTGACTTAGAGGACTGGATGACCGAGCTGAAGACAGCGAACACTTATTTCCGCCAGGGTCAAGAAACAGACCCGCTCGGACAAAGTTATTGCTGACTTGCAGCAGAAACAGGAGGAGGTTAAAAAAAAAGCCCTCTGTCTCAGTGTAGAGCTAGGACTATCTCAGAAGGCGTCTCTCAGTCTCAGTGCAGAGCTGGGAGGCTCTCGAAAGGAGGTTGACCGCCTCAGTACGGACCTCGAAGTCTCTTGAATAGAGATTTGCAGTCTCCGTGCCGGGCTGGAAGTCTCCCAGAAAGAGTTTCACAGCCTAGGTACCGAGCGGGAGATCTTCCAGAAAGAAGTCCATACACTCAAGTTAGAGTTTCTCGCCAGGTGGTCAACAGTATCCAGACAGAGGTAGACATATCGCAGAATGAGGTTCATACTCTCCGCATACAACTGGATACCTCTCACCAAGCGGACAGCAGTTGCCGCACAGAACTGGAAGTCTCTAAAAAGGAACTTCATAATCTCGCTGAGGAGCTGGAAATCTCTCAAAAAGACGTCCGCAGGCTTAATATGGATCTTAAAGGCTCTCAGACAGAGCTTCAGACCCTCAAACTAGAGATAGAAGTCTCACGCCAGCAGACCGGGAGTCTCAACTCAGAATTGCGTAAATGGAAAGAGGACTGACTACAAGGAGCTGAAATAAAAAACTATTTAATAAAACAAAGGAGCCTGCTGCAGCGGGTCATCAAGGGGTTAAAACCCAAAACCCTACTTACAGCAGGACTGATAAACAGAGTGTGTGTAACCAAAGCAGGAACAATGCCAGATGCAGGGGGAGTCCTCCGTGGGTGCTTGAGTATGCGAGGTGAAGACGCTATTTCCCTCCAATGTCCAAGATGGATAATAATATCCAAGATGCTGTAAGTAGGGTTTTGGGTTTTAACCCCTTGATGACCCGCTGCAGCAGGCTCCTATGTTTTATTAAATAGTTTTTTATTTCAGCTTCTGTGTTCTATGTTTATGTTCGTGTTTGTTGTTTTTTGTGTTTTATTGTTCTTTGTACAATTTTATTCAGGTTACACTATGATAATTGTTTCCTCTTCTGTTCACATATTACAGACCACTTGATTGGAGATTTCCTGTTCATTGAACTTCTTGGACTCACTCCCTTTCGTCACAATTGGACCTTATGGACTATCTTGCGGGCACTGGTTTGTATTTGCTCCTCCTGTCTCCCCTGGCGTTGTTCACACCAGTTTCCCTGTCTGCCCTGATATTATTTTTTATATATTTGTTTTGTAATTTAACTGTATTGTAATTAGCACTATTTTATTCTGAAGGGATTTGGCGCTTTTTAGCACTTCTTTTTTGCTCTTACTCACTGAGTAACTGAGAAATCCTATAGGTAGACACGGCTAAATAGTAACTACACAACCATATGGGCAAACACTGCTACAGAGCTGGGCAGCATAATTATAACCTCAAAGTATACAAGGAACTGCCCACACTAAACAGATGTCTGCCTGGCTATTAAGTTGTGTTTGAACAAAACAGCCACACTTGAAATAAAATATTGTAGTATCAAATGAGCAGATAACATGTAGAAATGTCCAAATGAGGCAGCCCAGCTGTATGATATTCAAATAGGCATCATTGCCTATTTCTATTTGAATATCATACAGCTGGGCTAGTTTGCTCATTTGCAATGTATTATTATAGGCTTGGTCTCCAGGTATTTCATATCATTATTTTGTTTCAGTTGGGATTTATTTATATACATAATTATTAAAAATATTTTTCGTCATTTATTCCCTTTCTTTTGAACTTGGTTTTCAGCGTCTTTAGTTAGGAGGTTAGCGGTATCATTTGTTTACTTATTTTTTTATTCGTTTGTCTTTTCTGTGATCACTAATAAAGTCCATTTGCTTATTTTATATATATATATATATATATATATATATATATATATATATTTGGTCTAATTTGAGTGCTATTTAGAGACTAGCTTTTCTTCTTTTTGTGTGTTTTGTATTATATTAGTCCTTAGCAACCCCAGTGGCGGTATTTGCTTTATTCCTATTTTTCTTTTTACTTACTTTGATATACGAAGGGGTGGTTAGATTGCGGCACAATTTTGTGTGTTTTGAGATATATATATAGAAAATAGAGAGACAGTTGGCACTCCAAATACAAACAATAGTAGCGGTGCATGTCCCATAGGGATCAAATAGAAAACGGTAGTCAACTCAACAAGAGTAAACAAAGGACAACACTCAGTGGTTGATGAAAAAACCTGTATTTAAAGTAGACAGCAGCACAAACAAGACCTAATATATATATTCTTATGTTAAGGAATATCACAGATTTGATTTAATCTCCACTGTGGGTAACACCATTTGTTTTTTCACATATGCACACGTACCACAAAATACTGGTACGCACGAATACCCCAGTATATTGGTACATACGTGTATCACAGTATGCAGTTACGTACACACGTGTAACCCAGTATACAGTAACGCAAGCATAATCCAGTAGATATAGGTATGGATGCATGTATACTACAGTATAGAGGTTAATTCACACACGTAACTCAGCATACAGCTATATACACACACGTACCTTAGTATACAGCTATATACGTGTAAGGACTCGGGAACACGTCCTTTGCGACGTGTTCCCTCCTTACCTGTCTCCGCACAGACCTCTACTCTGGCACCAGCGCGTGCGTGCACCCCCGCTCTGCTTACAGCTGCCACGCTAACGCTTAGCTCCGCCCCCTCGGATGCGCCACTCTTCCCTCGCACGAGGCGCGCTCACGTGACGCGTGCACCGCTCCCCAGCTATGAGGCAACTAATCGTATGCCACTTGTTTCCTGCAGCCTATCATGGCTTCCCGCTGGGGCCGCGCCTCCGCTCCGCCTCCTGTCCTATTGGCCCACGCCAGCTACTTATACCCTGCTCATGCTCAGAGTCATTGCTGAGCATAACTAGTTGTAGCCTTGTGCTCCTGCGTTTGTTGTGCCTTGCTCCTGTGTTCTCTTTCAGTGTTTGGATTCTTTGTGTACCGACCCGGTTTGACTTCTGAACCCCTCTGGATATCGACCCCGGCTTACCCTTGACTCTTCTACCTCTCCAACCCAGACCACGGCTCTATAGACTTCTACAATCCTGACCTCTCCAGCCCCAGACCACGGCTTAACGGACTTTGACAATTCTGACCTCTCCAAACCAAGACCGTGGCAAGTATCAGAACTAACCCACTCTCTTCAACCCAGACCCGGCTACGTTGACAATCTGCCTGCCAGGCACGCTTCCGCTGCTGTGGGTGCGTGGTTCTATACTTCCCCACCTCAGTACCGGTGTCCTGTCTTGCTCATGGGCAGCGCAAGCGTTGGAATACGCACACGTACCTCAGTATGCAGGTATATACACACACGTACCTCAGTATGCAGGTATATACGCACACGTACCTCAGTATGCAGCTATATACACACACGTACCTCAGTATGCAGGTATATACACACACGTACCTCAGTATGCAGGTATATACACACACGTACCTTAGCATACAGCTATATACACACGTAATTCAGTATGCAGGTATATACACTCACGTACCTTAGCATACAGATATATACACACACGTACCTCAGTATGCAGGTATATACACAAACGTACCTTAGCATACAGATATATACACACACGTACCTCAGTATGCAGGTATATACACACACGTACCTTAGCATACAGATATATACACACACGTACCTCAGTATGCAGGTAAATACACTCACGTACCTTAGCATACAGATATATACACACACGTACCTCAGTATGCAGGTATATACACACACGTAC
>WSYH01017093.1:0-12336 GCA_036426205.1 Ascaphus truei
TGGTCCTTTATCATAGACTGCTCTTGATGGGTTCTCTCTAGGTATCTTTATTAACATTGTCTTTTTGTTTGCATCTATATATATATATATATATATATTTGAAACCCCAATATTATATATATATTATAATATATATATTGGGGTTTCAAATCAGTCCCAGGTGCGATAAATTGCTGCTAACAATAGGACAATGTAAATAAAGATACCTAGATATTACCCATCATGAGCAGTCTATGATAAAGGACCATAGATGTGAGCAAAATGATAAGGACTTGCAATCACTATTAACAATGAAAGAATTAGGGACAGTGCCTGATATCTATGTACATCATGCCATCTATCATGGCTCCCATCTCTGGTCCCATATCTACATAGGATGGAAGCCTTGTGACTATTGTTGTCTCTCATATTATAAACCCTATATATACAGTATCATCCCTTATCTGCTCTGGTCCCGGTAACCGTTACTACTACGGTTAGGCTGATTTGAACTGGCAGAACCATTCATAATTCATGGTTACCTAAATTAGGGAGTTATTTTACTCTTGATTCGAATATACACACGTGTATCTGAGCCACAAATGCATTTAGCAGTCGTTCATCACCACGGCACAAGCACATAGTAACCGTTACCACCACGGTATACAGTATGTTAACCGTCCCACTATGGTAATTACAACCAAGGAGTTGCTAGACTAGACTGAGATATATATGTTATCAGAGCCATTAATGCATTTTGCAACCGCTATTACCACGGTAGATGCATACAGTAACCGTTATTACAGCTGTAGACTAATACATTAATATAGTTTGAATTGTAGTGTGGTTGTGGGAGGGGGGAGATAGTTTAGAATCTCCCTTCCCACTAGTAGGCTCACTTTCAATTTGATTGGCTGATCTTAACCGTCTTATACCTGATATAGCTATGTATATAATATAAAAAAATTATTACGGGCTCTTGTGAAAAATGTTTGCAATAATGCAACATTTTGCAAACAGTATAATAGATATCTATGCCCAACTTGTTAATATTTCACCTAAAGTAATCCTGCTGTCAAAAAAATAGCAACATACAGTAGCAAGGGATTTTAAATAATATACTACTGCATAAAAGTGTGGATACAAAGGGGAAAAAAAGATTAGGAACAGTGATCAATCAACAAACAAATTCTTAAAAAGAGCGAGAAAAAATTAGGGGATTAGGGATCTAGAGTAAAAGGTTTTCTGCCCTAGGGGTCTACAGCAACACATACAGTGTTATTGTTTGGCAGCCTATTTATCCAATAGCAAAACACACATTAACTATCAATAGTATTCCATACCCTGAAGAGCACAAAGGTAATATTTCACTTTTTTCTTGATAAAAACTGGCTGTGCAAAACATTATCTCAATGTATCTATCTTTACCTTTGCAAAAGTGAAGTCTTATTGTATAATGCTTTACGTTCAACATAATGTTGTTTTTATGGCATAGAAAGCTGTTAGTGACCAGTTTCATAATTATGCATTTCAGAAACATACCATACTGTAACTTTCACAACCAGGTTAAATCAGGCCATGAAGGTAATTCTCAAGTTATACTGTATATAAAAAGGTATGTATGTATTGGATGTTCCGAATTTTCACATTACTCAGGGATATTAAAATTGCACTCATTTTGTCTGGTACTACTTCATACTACTTGATTTTTTAACATTATTTAATTGGAACTGTGGAAAAGTCTTCAATCAGTTCTGCCATTAGATAGGTTAATAGTAAATTCTCCACAGGTGCTATCTTACTCCATTCAAATTGCATTATTTGCATGACCCTGATCCCTGCAGTGTTGGAGAAGCTGTTGAAGCCGAGAGACAACGAAACCAATTGTATTATCTTGTCAAAAGATATACATTTTATAAAAAAAGTACCATTACTGCACATCTCTATTACTGAAGAAAATATACACTTTGGTCCTTGGATTTTTATGTTAAATAGGCCCATCCCCGAATTGAATAAACAAACGAGTGCAACTTAAACCATATCCTTTAGCCACCAAATGTGAAATAATGATTGCTGATGTAAGGAATCTTCTCCCACGTTAGCTCAAGTCAAAAACAGCATTAATGAAGTAATGGTCACGGTCCGGTTCCACTATAGGGCAATGATATTTCCTGAGCTGGAGAAAGACCCAGTTCCCTCCTGTAGCATGCAAACTGACAGACCTGATGTAGCACGGATCTTCACTCCTCAACATGCAGTCCGGTTCCACTATAGGGCGATGATATTTTCTGAGCTGCAGAAAGAACCAGTTCCCTCCTGAGGCATGCAAAGATTGACTGCGTGCCAAAACCTCGTGTAGAGGCAAAAAACATTCTGCTTGTCAAGCCTCGCTCTGGCACTGAATGTGAATATCCAGCAAATGCCTCTATATCCAATTACGAAGCAGAGCGGCGATCCGTTCCATTCCTGGAGCTCCTGACAGAGTGTAATCACCTCCCTGTATAGCTGCGTCACTGCGTCACTGCATGTCAATGTTCCAACATGTTTCGTCACTGGATGTGACTTTCTCAAGGAACGATGACACGCAGAGCAGAGGTCTCCTGAACTGAACCGCATAAACCGCATAAACGTTAGCCTCGGGACACCCTGATTCCTGAGTTACAGGCCCCGGTATTTGGAACCGGTATCTCCTGTGCATTTAAATCTCCGATGTCACTTGACCAGGAGATTTAAACATGGTGAGGATACCGGCACCCCATACCAGGGCCTATAATGCAGGAAGCAGGGGGTCCCCAAGGCAGAAATATATGGCATGGTGTACCACTGTACCAATCAATGGATTTATTGGCAAAGGCTTGTTTGATTGAAATGTAAGGTGCTTTATTTTGTGCCTTCTTTTTTTTAATAGTTTGCCGATTCATTGTCAGTTTGACAATCCATGCCCATATTGGGGGCATGGATTACCACTGTGCCAATCAAGGGGGCGCAGAGGGGGGTAGGGTTAGTTGTCCAAGGGAGTGTGGTCAGGCCGCCCAGGTGGGTAGCGGTAGAGGAGGGGTTAACCTCTTTATCACTATAGCGGTTAGTAAGTTATTAAGGGGTTAGTGGCCAGTAGTTTGTTTTTTTAATGTAATGTTGCTGCCAATGGAGGACCATGATCAGGACAAGGAGGAAGACTAGGACAGCCTTTATCCTGGCAGGGGTAAGTAGAACTTTAATTTACTGTATGCTGGCTGGTTTTATTTTTAAATGGGCAAATACACTATTATCCACTTCTGTATAATAGTAATTTTGCCCATTACTGTACTGTATGTGCTGGGGTGTGGGAGTTGTTCGGGGTACAGGGGTGGGTTGTTTATTGGTAGGTAGTAGGTATTTTAATGTTTATTGGGGGTAGAGTGATTGGATGAAAAAAGCAAAAGCGCATGCCCCATATTGTATTACCATTTAATACATGTATTAGGTTGATGAAAACCTTAAAAATGCACACTCACAAAAAAAGGTGTTAAATCGCATAGTAGAAAAACTTGATGACAGGTAGGAATCTCTGCTCAGCAGTGGCTTCAGAAACATACTGGAACCAGGATGAATAACCTCCCTGCTGCAGGCTCCAGTCTGGGCTCAGTTGTGATGTTATTTTCACGATGTGCTCACCAGAAACAAGGCGGACTCTTGAAGCTGAGGTGGGAGATAGATATAACGCCATCCACAGTTGCGTTAGCACGTCTGGAGTGTAGGTTGGTCGAGGCAGCTGGGTCGGGGTTGGAGAGGTACGGATAGTTGGTATACTTGCCAAGGTCTAGGATGGGAGAGTTGCGTATCATTGCAGGTACTATTAGCCATAGTCAGGGATGGAGAGAGGAGAATGGTCGTTGTCCGTGTGCCGAGGTCGGGGTTGGAGAGAAGCGGGTCGTCGTATAAAGCCGGGATCAGGAGTACGGAAGAGCAGAATCCAAAGGCAAGCCGGGTCGGTAACAGAGAACAGCAACTAAGAGACAAGACAAGACTGGACTGGAGGCGATGAGAACAGCGTAACAAAGACTATGCTCAGCCAACGAGTGATGGAAGAGGTGAGCATATATATCACCAGAGCACCAATGGGAAGGCTGCAGACAGGGGAGTTACCAGCAACAAAGGTTGTGATAGGCAGAGGAGGAGTCCAGCGCAGGTGTGGGGTGAGGAGCAGAAGCCAGGGTTTGTTTGGATGTGTGCGCGCTCCACGCCCCTGACATCATGCCGCGGTCGGAGTACAGGAGCGGAGCCTGCAGGGCTGGAGATAGAATTGGCGCGGGTCTAACGCACCTAGGCAGGTGGTAGCCACCGCAGCGCCACGGGGGGTGATGTGGGCAGAGGATCTGTGGTAGCACTTGACCGGGCTGCGGTGTATTGTCGTTACGCCTCCGGATCCTTACAGTTATTCAGTGTCCCATAGGAGCAGAGGATGTGCTCCAGTGGTGGCTTGAAAAAGAGCACACACGGCATTCAGCAGCTGATCTGTACGCCAACCCACAGCTGAGCAGGGGATTCCCAGGTTGTCTGTAATCGGGGATGGGGCTACACACAGCAAATCAAATGATGTCACTACCAGAACCACCAATCAGAACAGGTCTACGTATTTCGTCGCTGGCAAGCAACTTCCTCAGGGGCATACAGTACATTCAGGATTATCCTGTGAGTCCTTATAATGCTCAAACACACCTGTTGATACTATCATTCACAGTTGTACACAATTATTAGTTATACAGTATACTGAAAGTTGCATAACATAAAAACATTGCAATTACAGTACTTTAATTGACACAAAACTAAAATGCATTACTATTGATAAAATATATAAAACGACTTAAAGGGAGATTATATGAAATGTAAACAATTGAGCTTTTGTAAATAACCATATGTTATATGTTATTGATTTTACATGATGATGACATTGGAATTAACTCCCTCATGTCCATATAGTAGCTGAAAAAGACAGGAGAGAACATTAAAGAGATATGTATTTACAAAAAACACACACTCGTTTTTTAGACATATTGATAAGAAAAATACTCAGACCGGGCGAACAGACTGAATGAGTGTTAGTGTTAATAATTTGAACAACTTAAAGTGACAGGTATAATATATAGAAAATATTAATATCTTGCCCATATATTTCACATAGTGTTAGTTGTGTTTTAAACATAGTGATTTAATTAATTTACTGATATACAGTATAATTAAACATTAGTGAAAATAGATAGTGCTAGCTTCTATAGTGTAGTACAGTATGTAACTAAACAATTAATGCTATAAATATATTTTTATATGTATAAATAATACAAAATATTTAAACACAATATGAAGGAATTTTAAAATGAAATAAATAATTTATGTAATTTTGTGGAAGTATATGCTATTTTTCACATGCTTGCCAGACTGGGGCCCATTTATCTGGTGAGTTGAATTATAATAGTCATTATAACATGGGACCACCACTTTAGTTTTGGAATTGTTCCTAATTATCAATAATACATCTGCTGGTCTAGACTTCCAGCAGCAATGGGTATGAGATTAGCGAAATTCAATTTGTTTTTATTTAGTATCAAATATAAACAGAGAATCAATTAAAAAAAAAATCCTAGACACTAAAAGAGTGAGAGAACTAGAGAAAGAAAGAGAATAAGATGGTGGGGAGTAGATATGAATGGACTGATCTTAATCCACCTCCCAGATTATCCTGGATTAATTAGAAAAAATCTGATCACCACACCAAAAACCATTTGCAGATTGGGTAGTAAAAATTTTGAGCAGATATATACAAATCTGCCATTAAATCCATTACACCATGATATTTTTTCTATCACTAAAAATCCATCCTGCGTTTCCTGGGCTTTAACATATCCGCAGAACAGATTCAGAATTCTAACATGTCCGCGGAATTGATTTGCAATTCCGGGGTGAGATTTTTAAGAATCCGATCGGATTAAATCCGGTTACCTGAAACATAGTTTTTTGCCACCACCACCACCACCACGTAAAAACTATATTACAGGTATGCGGATTGAACCCACGATCGGAATGTTACAATTCTGACAAAGGGTTTTTAATCAGTCGCTCGTATTATTACTGATAGTGTAAAAAAGCGGATTTACCTTATTTCATTAATAAAAAAAACTGGCCAAACCACGCTGGATTTAAATTCAAAGAAAAAATCTCTAAAGGGGAGAAGAGAATACAGAGGAAAGGGAGAGAGAGTGTGAGGAATAAACCCCTAAATTACCTTAGTGGCTAATCACTATGATAATGAAGGGGTTTACCCCTTGTGATGTCCACACCACATTGTAGCATCTTTTAGTCCCAGATAAAGGCAGGAAATGTCGTACTTCTCTTACATGGGTTTATATTCAGGGATTAAATCAAATGCTAACAGGCCCACCGTCCCTTTAAATCAAAACAACACATAAAAATAATACCTATTCCCTTTAGGGAAATCTAACTACACCATAGCTTTCGCCCTCACTAACTGCATGGTCAGCTAACCTGGTTCCCAAGCCAAAAACATGCCCTGGCATATGCAACTATGTATCACAGTCTCTGCATACAACAATAATGTGTTTTTGATTATCTGTCAGTCCTTTGGAGCAGACGTCCCTGCTTCAGCACGGCCTTGTCGTCCTTTCTTCCTAGAGAAAATCAGTCCCACGTTGAGCCCAGAGAAACTCCTCTGTAGGTCCTCTGTAACCAGCTTCTGCAGCTTGGGAGCACTTCTACCTCCCCCTTCTCTGGGGATAACAGTCTCTCAGCATAGAAATTTTTAGTCTGTCTTTTAAACCACTTCCGTGTTCACTCAAGGAGTCTGATTAACTCCATTAGTTAGCAGCTGCTGCTGGCTTCTCTTTGAGGAATTAACTCTCTGTGGACTGGAAAGCACATTTACTGCACTGTTCCAGCCCCTAGAAGACAGTGATGGTATCACACCCTCGACCCCGTACTTCCAAAGAGGCCTAACCACACTCCACGGACAGTAGCGGATTTCTCATTAGGCGTGATAGGCCTGGACCTAAGGCGTCAACATTTTGGGGTGACAGAATTTGGAGCCGCCACGCACAATTGGTGCTTGTACAGATGGCAAGCGCCAATCGGTCATATGCACGAGCGGCTAGCAAACATCAATCGCGCAAGTGCAGCCTGCAAGCGCTGAACACACATGTTTGGCTGGCAACGTGATGTCACATGGTGTCAAATTACCATGGCAGGAGGGCGGCGCAGTGCTGGAAGAGAAGGGTGGCCCCAGGTAAGTGCCTAAGGGAAGCATTTTTTAATCCAACACTGTCCACCGAGCAACCAAACACTACCCCCTAACAACCCCCTTCCCCCACCCCCCAGGCTAATGCCCAATATTCCTATTAGCCAAATATGGCTAATAGTGGTTTTGGGCATTAACCCTCAAAAATATTAACATTTGAAAAATAAACATTCAAAATACATTTTAAACATAAAATCATTGATTGTCACTTTGGAAAACTAGGCCCTCTCAATGATTATATTATATTGCCACATTGCCAATAAATGGTAATCTGTAATACAAAAAAAAATTAACAATATTAAAATACATTAATTACCCCCCATCACTACCTTAGTGGCTAACCGGTGGTAATGAAGGGGTTGACACCTCCCGCTGCCCCTCATGCCCCAAGGAGGCCTAACCACCAACGCCAGGGAAACTACATCCATCACTGACTCCCCTACCCCCAACAAGGTCCCCCCCACAGTAATGGGCAATAGTTCTATTAGACAACTATGCCTAATTGGACTTTTGCCCATTGAAAAGCATACATATAAACATAAAACAAAATATACAGTAAAAAAGTTCATAACATAATAAATTCTAAGCCATTAAATCCTTTGATTGGCACTAAGCCCTCAATTGTGACCTAGATAGGCACATTGCTAATCAATGAGCATCCTAAATAAATAAATGTGTCCCTTACCCCTGTCAGGATAAGGGCCATCCTTCTCTGGGGCACCCACTCCAAAATCCAATAAAGGGCCGATGCCCAAACATAGAACTTCAAAACAATCCATTCCCGACGGCCAAGAACGATAATGAGACAAAAAACACAATCAAAATAATTCTTGCCTGCCACAAAAATAAACAAAAAATGTAAAGCTTTTAAAATGGACCTGGACTCGATTACCTTCTTTTAATAATAATAATAATAATAATAATAATAATAAGCAGCCATGCTTGACGTAGAATGTTAGATGAAGTTTAAAAAGGAAGTTGGGACTATTGAATCGCTGATCATCTCATCTTCTGTTTTCACAGGTAAAAACATATTTCAAACTGTCTGTCTGTCTTCATCGTCCCCTGCTGTCTATTTAGTTCTATTTAGGTACTGTAAAAACATATTTCAAACTGTCTGTCTGTCCTCATCATCCCCTGCTGTCTATTTAGTTCTATTTAGGTAAAAACATATTTCAAACTGTCTATCTGTCCTCATCTTCCCCTGCTGTTTTAATTCAATTTAGCTTTCACACCTGGTTTTTCTAAGATGGGTGTTGTCCTGCCCATCTGCTTTAATGTCCCTCACATGTGCTAATTAAGTTTCTTGGGCCAGCCAGGTGACTTTTTAAAAGTATATAAACAAACCCACACAAGCCATAGCTGTTTGCAGCCATGCTTGAAGTATACTGTACATGCTTAAAGTAGAATGTTAGGTGAAGTTTAAAAAGGAAGGTCAAAAAGAAGTGGAAATGTGGAGACCACCTATTGGTTATGAATCCTGCTTTTGATCTATGCTGGAAAGGAGGATTTCATCCCAGACTGCACATCTCAACACTTAACTATTGCTGTGATGCCACCTTTACTTTTTATATTTGCTGTAACCTCACTTATTTTCAAATTATGCACTTCCTTCCACCAGCCTCATCATGTCTCTAACTCTATTCATATATCTCCATCTCTCCTTTCTTCACCGCTTCTCAGTTCACATGAACTCCTTTCTTACCTGTGCCCTCTGTCACCACACAGCTATACACCCTGCACTAAAACACATCCCTACAAATCATCCTCACACATTCTCTTTCTTTCCATGCTTCTCCTCCTTGCTTCTGGGGATATCTCTCCCAATCCTGGCCCCTTCCTAATCTCTACATGCTCTCGTCCTCGCCTCTCACATGCAACTTCTACTCCTTCTGGTGTTAACCCCTCCAACCTCATACCCATCCCCTGCCACCCTCCCTCCTCTCTCCCTTTCTCCTGATCCCTTTGGAATGCTCGCTCCCTCTCTAACAAGTTCCTCTCCATGCACGACTTCTTTCTCTCTCACTCCCTGCTTCTCTTTGCTATAACTGAGACCTGGCTCACTCAGTCTGACTCTGCTCTGGAAGCTGCCATCTCCTACGGTGGCCTTTCCTTCTCCCACACTCCGCGCCCTCATGGCAGGGGTGGAGGCGTGGGGCTCCTGCTTTCCTCTATCTGCCGTTACCAAACCCTTCCTATTTCTCCCTCTCTTGCTTTTCCCTCCTATGAGGTTCACACAGTCCAGATCTGCTTGCCTCTCCCAGTCCACGTAGTGGTCATCTATCGCCCACCTACCTCTACTCATCCGCCCTCTGCCTTTCTCTCTCCCATTGAATCCTGGCTCTCTTTCTTTCTCTCCTCAGACTCCCCTGTTCTTTCCTTGGGGACTTCAACTGCCACATTGATGACCCCTCTCTTCCTTGGGCCTCCCACTTTCACTCTCTAACCTCTTCTTTTGGCCTTCAACAGTGGACTGAAGCTAGCACCCACAAAGATGGCCACTACCTAGACCGGGTTTTCACTAAAAACTTTTCTCTCACCGATTTCTCCATTTCTCCATTTCCTCTCTCTGACCATCACCTCATCTCATTTTCTCTATCTTGCTTCTTCCCCTCTCCATCTCCATGAAGCCCTCGTTTTTGCAGAAACCTGCGCTCTATTAACCTAGCAGCTTTTGATTCCACTTTATGCTCCTCCCTCTCCTCTCTCAGTTCTACTTCAGACCCTGACAACCTGGTCAGGAACTACAACTCTGCCTTATCCTCCTCTCTTGATCTACATGCCCCGCTTTCTCTCTGCCGTCCTCGCCCTTCTAACCCCAGACTCTGGCTAAATTCCAACACACGCATGCTGCGTTCCTCCACTCGCTCCTCTGAACGCCTCTGGAGGAAATCTCATATGCTCGCAGGCTTCCTTAACTACAAATTTATGCTGTCCTGTTTCAACTCTGCCCTCTCCCAGGCTAAACAAACATACTTTTCATCACTAATCAACACGCACAAGTCTAACCCACGTCGACTCTTTCTGTCTTTGACTCTCTACTCAGACCACCGTCGGCTGACTCCTCTTCTTCCTCCATCTCACTTCAGGACTTTGCTGACTTTTTTAAGGAAAACGTGGAATCCATACTGTACGTCAGAACATCCCATCTGTTGCATCCACCCATCCCACACCACTTCCTATCTCTCCTCCTGCCTTTCTGGACTCTTATTCTGCTATCTCGGAGGAGGATGTGTCACTGCTGATCTCCTCTTCTCCCTCTACCACCTGCCCTCTTGATCCCATTCCTTCCCATCTCCTAAAACCTCTTGCTCCTTCTATCATCCCTATGCTCACACAGATCTTTAACTCTTCCCTCTACTCTGGTACTTTTCCACCCTCCTTCAAGCATGCAACCGTGATACCATTACTCAAAACAGCAAGCTTGACCCTACCTGTCCTTCTAACTATCGACCTGTCTCCCTCCTGCCTTTTGCCTCCAAACTCCTTGAACATCTTGTATTCTCTCGATTGCTACACTTTCTCAACACCTATTCGCTTCTAGATTCACTACAATCTGGCTTTCGCACTGCTCACTCTACTGAAACAGCCCTCACTAAAATAACCGAGGACCTCCATGCTGCCAAAGACAGAGGTCATTACACTCTGCTCATATTACTCGACCTCTCTGCAGCATTTGACACCGTGGACCATCCTCTTCTCCTCCACATTCTCCATACTCTTGGTATTCGAAACAAAGCTCTATCCTGGATCTCCTCTTACCTCTCCCATCGTACTTTCAGTGTCTCTTTTGCTAACACCTCCTCCTCTATCGATCTCTCTGTGGGGGTACCCCAGGGCTCTGTCCTGGGATCCCTTCTCTTTTCTTTTTACACACTCTCTCTAGGTGACCTAATCACATCTTTTGGGTTAAAATATCACCTCTATACTGACGACACACAAATTTACCTTTCAACCCCTGACCTTATACCTGCTGTACAGACCAAAGTTTCAGAATCTCTGGAATATCATCCTGGATGGCCATCCGCCGACTGAAACTTAACATGCAAAAACAGAGCTCCTTATACTTCCTCCCAAACCTGGCCCTACTACTTCCGTCCACATTACTGTTGGAAATACAATCATTCACCCAGTAGCCCAAGCATGCTGCCTAGGGGCCACACTCGATTCCTCGCTCACATTTTCCTCTCACATTCAAAACGTTTCTAAAACTTGTTGCTTTTTCCTTCGCAATATAACAAAGATACGCCCTTTCCTCTGTTACTCGTCTGCTAAAACTCTGACTCAGGCCCTCATTCTCGCCTGTCTCGATTACAGCAACATCCTGCTGTCCGGCCTCCCTGCCTCTCACCTGTCTCTCCTACAATCTATCCTTAATGCTGCTGCCAGAATCACTCTACTCTTTCCTAAATCTGTCTCCGCGTCTCCCCTCCTGAAATCCCTCTCCTGGCTTTCGATCAAATCCCGCATCTCACACTCAATTCTCCTCCTCACTTATAAAGCTTTACACTCCTCTGCCCCTCCTTACATCTCAGCCCTAATTTCTCGTTATGCACCAACCCGACTCTTGCGTTCTTCTCAAGGATGTCTTCTTTCTACCCCCTTTGTATCTAAAGCCATCTCCCGCCTTAAACCTGTCTCACTGACTGCCCCGCACCTCTGGAATGGCCTACCCCTCAATACCCGACTTGCACCCTCTCTATCCACCTTTAAGACCCACCTTAAGACACATTTGCTTAAAGAAGCATATGAATAGCACTGTGGATAATCCTGGACACATGATACATAAAACTTGGCCCCCCGCAGATGTACTTACTAGAATTCCCTCCTACTGTCTCTATACGTTCCCCTGCCTACCAATTAGATTGTAAGCTCCTCGGAGCAGGGACTCCTCTTCCTTAATGTTACTCTTATGTCTGAAGCACTTATTCCCATGACCTGTTATTTATATTATTTTTTATTTATATGATTACAACATGTATTATTACTGTGAAGCGCTATGTATATTTATGGCGCTATATAAATAAAATGTACTTAAATGACTTGCCTAGGCGCCACAGTTCCCTAGTAAA
>WSYH01017094.1:0-12335 GCA_036426205.1 Ascaphus truei
GAGGAGGATGGGATGAGGATGGGAATGTTGGAGCGACGTGAGAAGAGAGGCTGGAACCGCAGCACGGAGATCATTGGGGAGGCTTCATCCAGCAGTGGGGAACGGTGGGAGGGGATGGGGGGTGGGATGAGGGAATGTGTGGGAGCGACGTGGAAAGAGCGGCGTGTAACCGCACAACATGGAAGATCATTGGGGAGCCTTCATCAGCAGTGGGGAGACGCGGGCTGGGGAGGATGGGATGAGGGAATGTGTGGGAGCGACGTGGAGAAGGCGGCTGTAACCACAGGACCTGGAGATCATTGGGGAGGCTTCATCAGCAGTGGGGAGACACGGGCTGGGGAGGATGAGATGAGGGAAGTGTGGGAGCGACGTGTGAGAAGAGCGGTGTAACCACAGGACTGGGAGATCATTGGGGGGGCTTCACCAGCAGTGGGGAGACATGGGTGGAGAGGATGGAGGAGGGATGTGTGGGAGCGACGTGGAGAAGAGCGGCTGTAACCACAGGACCTGGAGATCATTGGGGAGGCTTCATCCAGCAGTGGGGAGACACGGCTGGGGAGGATGAGATGAGGGAATGTGTGGGAGCGACGTGGAGAAGAGCGGCTGGAACCACAGGACCTGGGAGATCATTGGGAGGCTTCATCCAGCAGTGGGGAGACACGGACTGAAGATAATGATGGTGTGTTTGTGTAAAACCTCTTACCTATTTGTTGCTTATGCATGGAGACCTAGTTTCATACAAAGATTAGTTATGATGTATGATCTGTCTGTTGTGATACAAAAAAACTTTTTTCTCTATAAGAGTCAATTTTACGTTTTGAGCGGCCAAGTTAGTAGAAGGACAATGTGAAGGAATAAGTATTAATAGGAGATGCAACGTCTTATTTAGAAGAGGCAGTTTTAAAATAATTTACAAATGCATTGTGTGTGCAGCGCACAGCAAAAGTTGAGAGAGAGCAGGTTTGGCAAAATAAACTCTTTAACGACAAGCCATAAAATAGAGGGTTGTAGCCTTCTACGCGTTTCGTGCAGGTTATGCCCTTATCAAGAAGTGACTCACACGATATACAGAGCATTTAAATACAGCTGACTGCCGTTTTTGGCGCCAAACGAATGACGTCATTAATCAAGCAAACCAATGAAAATCGGTCATTTCGCGCAGCGCCGTATTACCAGGTACAGGAGGAGCCCCCACCCTATGGCCACAACCAATCAGACTCCCAGGGAGTCACACCCACCCGCGGGCTATGACGTTTTTTTGATTGTTAATGATATACATTAGATATTCAATTACAAACCAATCACAATGCACATCACATCAGCTTCCTGGACATTCTATTTTATATAGACATGAATCATAAAATACAATCAGATGATATAAAAAAAAACTAATTCTAGAAATTCTTTCTTAAGAGCGGTCCAGCTGTCACCAGGTCAGTGATTCAGGTATTCCAAAGGGTCAGTACCTCAGACTGAGGAGGAATGCTCTACTATCAGCGATTCTATACTCAGTCTGAGGAGCTGACCAACCGATTCATAGAAAGAGGTCATGACGGGAGACACTCCAATCTACATTGCAAGAGAAACAAATTGATAGGAATACTTTACTCCTTTTGAAGAGATCCAGGGTAGGGGATGGGGTCATGGAAAAAATTCTTTGGATATTAGTGTAGGGCAGATATAACAAAGTATGTCCTTATTTGTTTCCCAATATAGCCAATCTAGTGGCCAGGTGAATGGATTATCAACAAACAGGGAACTATTGCGTATGGATCCCATTTTTGTGAATACACTGAGAGGGGACCAACATTTGTATACCGAAAAGCAAAAACTTTAGCTACATTTATTTCTCCCAGTGTTATTTCCACCCTGTTGGTAATCCTAATTCCTTTGCCACAAGGGATCCTTGGATGCAATCATTGCAGTATGTGTAATTTCTGAAGCCATGTAATCATATCTTTTCCCACAGTCCACACAAATGCTACAATATTCATCTTTCATTAACTGTAACACTCGTATGTAGTTTATCTTATCAACTGTGGCTGTGGGAAGAGATATGTTGGCAGGACTACGAGGGCCCTTAAAAATCAGGGTGCAGGAGCATTGTGAGTATTAGGAAAAAAGATTACAGCATCTGTATCTAAACACTTTACAGAATGTGGAGAAGGGGGCATCAACAATTTTTCTTTCATTGGTATAGAGAGGATTTTTGAAAAGGAAAGAAGAGGTGATATGGTTAAAAATCTGGATTGTAGAGAATCTTATTGGATTTCACGTTAAAGACAAGATTTCCAGACGGGATTAATATAGAGTGGAGTATTAATCATTTCTGACATGAATCCTATTATTTTGGAAATCCATAATCCCTAAAACTTTTGAGCTACATTTCTCTTAATATCAGTATAGACATCAGGAAGCAATGTCTGAATATCATGGCTGTTTTGTCTTGTTATTATGTACATTATTGATCTGTGTATTGTTATGAGATTATATGATCAATTGATATTTTCAAGCATAAGCCTGTATTGAACCCCTTGGGTATCCCAATCTTATACACCTATGGTCTCACTATATCAGTTGATCTTCACTCATATTTATCAATTATTATGATAGTATATTTGTGATTATATGAGTCAAATTGTCAGGATTATGTACTGTAAGATTTGTTTTGTTAATGGTTGATTATAGGAATCCGATATTTAATGCTCTCACTGCATTAATCTATGGAGTACTTAATAGCCTTTTTGTAGCAATTATATATTATATATCTATGGACAAAATCCACACATTCAAGATGATGATCATAGTCATTATATGGCCTCTATAACCTCCTGCCTGAGGGTTGTATACTGTTTTTACATGGTATAGGAATATACTTTTTAATCATATTTCTCATTGTGGGTAACTGTTTTATTTTATGTACACTATAGTTTGTATTGTTGCCATTGACTGCCAGATATCAGCTCTCCCTCGGTCTCTGTATATATGTTTATTAAACTTTGGGCATTGCATACTCGACATTGCGTGCGTGTTTCCACGACCGCTTTGCGCATTGTGGGATGCGCGCGCATGTTATTGTTATGTGAGCTCGTGGCAGTGTTACCTTTATTCACACACACGGTATTATGGGGACGGAGGGGAGCTGAGCTTCAGTTCTAGCTCGCTCAATCGCGCATGCGCGGACCGACGGGGCGGGGAGTGCCTTGCATTATGTGGTCGGCTCGTGTCATAGCCCGCGGGGGTGTGACTCCTGGGAGTGCTGATTGGTTGTGCCATAGGGTGGGGGCTCCTCTGACCTGGTAATACGGCGCATGCGCGAGAGACCGATTTTCATTGGTTTGCTTAGATTATGACGTCATCGTTTGGCGCCAATAACGGCGCAGCTGTATTTAAATGTCTGTATATCGTGTAAGTCACTCTTTGATAAAGTGCATAACCTGCACGAAACGCGTAGAAGGCTTACAACCCTCTATTTTATGGCTTGTCATTAAAGAGTTTATTTTGCCAGACTGCTCTCTCTCAACTTTTTGCTGTGCGCTGCACACACAATGCATTTGGATTCTACTTACCTGGATACAGCTGCACGCTTTGGATAGAGCAACTGGGAGGTGTGAGTACGTTTACTGGGGCCTACCAATGAGGAGGGGAAGTGTCTCCGTGTACCTTCAGGGTACTTTAGAGTCTTTTATAGTCAGTGCTTGATTATTTGAGTAATCATTACCAGGCTTTGCTTTTTCCTTCAATATTAAGATACAGATCCAAGTATTTTAGAGCACCACTTCTCCACATATTTAAAATATTACAGAAAGAAATGTCTAAAATCACAGACCTCCCCATCTTTGCCTGGCTATGATTCTCTGTATTAAGGTATCTGCCCTGAAGTTGGAGTGAGTCACGCATGTATTTACAAGTGGTGTACATGTGAAAACGCAATCTTGTTCTGTCTGCTGTGGCCCATATTACCTCCAGAGACGGTCAGACCTGACTGCACCTGGTGTATGTTTAACGGTTCTAGCGCACAAGAAAAGGGTTCCAGAAAATTGGATGTACAACGGATGTTGTCAAAATGTCCTTTTCTTAAATCTCCAAATGTCCTTTTCTTAAATCTCCAAAATGTCCTATTTTTGGTCACTGTTCCAGCGGTTATGCAGTAAACTGGATGATTTATGCTTTTTTGGTTTGTTTCAGGTACATCTGTGAACCGCTCCAGGAAGAGGTCTGAACCTCCGGCAGAAGTTGGCCTGGTTTAGGGCCACAGGTGGTGTTCTCAGAAGCATGTTCAATTGCTGCACAACAAACTGAAAGTAGCCGCAAAGAAAATTTCCAGCTCAGCATGAGAAGCAGCAGCTGATTGAGATGGGGAACAGGCTGCGAGCAGAGCCTGCATTAGCCGACGGTAAAGGTGTAGAAGGAACCAAGTTAAACCTGTAGACTAGAGCAGGGGAGCGCAATTTTTTTCTGCTGCGCCCCCCCTGTCTGCTTGCCCCAGTTGTCATGTGGTCAACTTTTGCCCTTCAAATTCTTGACCATTGCCAGCAGGAATCGGTCGTACATGTTTTGTGCAGGTCCACGGAGTCAGAGAATACTGTAAAGTTTCATCTTCTAGGGTGAAATAAAACTCTGGGTTCTTGGGACTGATTCCTTAAGGACCAGTCCAAGATTCCTTTAAAATAGATCACGTGTAGATCCATCCATATACATCGTGTGAAAAAGAAAGTACACATTATTGAATTCTATGGTTTTACATATCAGGACATAATAACAATCTGTCTGTCCTTAGCAGTCTTCAAATAGGTAAATAACAACCTCAGATGCACAAACAACACATGACATATTACACTGTTGCATGCTTTATTTAACAAAAATAAAGCCAATGTGTGGAAAACTGAGTTACACCCTTACTGTGTCATAGGAATTAAGATGCTAAGTAGCAGACAGGTGTGCTAATCAAATGCCCTTGATTAATTGATCTCAGCAAGTGTGACCATCTCTATAAAGGGCAAAGTTTTAGCAGTTTTCTGGTCTGGAGCATTCAGGTGTGTGTTTACACAATGCCAAGGAGGAAAGGAAAGACATCAGCAATGATCTTAGAGAAGCAATTGTTGCTGGCCCTTCAATCGGGAAGGGTTATAAGGCCATTTCAAAACAATTTAAAGTCCATCATTCTACATTGAGAAAGATTATTCAAAATGGAAAACTTCAGACAGTTTACAATCTTCCCAGGATCGGACATCCCAGCAAATTCACCCCAAGTTCAGACCGTGCAATGCTCAGAGAAATTGCAAAAAAAAAACAAGAGTTACATCTCAGACTCACAGGCTTCAGTTAGCATGTTACATGTTAAAGTTCATGACAGTACAATTGAAAAGAAGATGAAACAAGTATGTGTGTTTGGAAGGGTTGCCAGGAGAAAGCATCTTCTCTCAAAAGGACATGGCAGCACGGCAAAGTTGCACTGAACAAACCACAAGACTTCTGGAACAATGGTCCTTGGGGGCAGACGAGACCAAAGTGGAGATTTTTGGCCATAATGCACAGCGCAACGTTTGGCGAAAACCAAACACAGCATAGCAGCACAAACATCTATACCAACTGTCAAGCATGGTGGAGGCGGGGTGATGATTTGGGCTTGTTTTGCAGACAGGACCTGGGAACCTTGCAGTCATTGAGTTGACCATGAACTCCTCTCTATACTAAAGTATTCTAAAAGTGAATATGAGGCCATCTGTCTGACAGCTAAAGCTTGGCTGAAATTGGGTCATGCAACAGGACAATGATCCCAAGCACCAGCAAATCTACAACAGAATGGCTGAAAAAGAAAAGAACCAAGGTGTTGCAATGGCCCAGTCAAAGTCCAGACCTCAACCCGATTGAAATGTGTGACATGACCTTAAGAGAGCTGTGCAGAAACAAATGCCGCAAAACCTCAATGAACCGAAGCAACGTTGTAAAGAAGAGTGGGCAAAATTCCTCCCACAACGATGTGCGAGACTGAAAGTTCATACAGAAAAGATTACTTCAAGTTTTGCTGCTAAAGGTGGTTCTACAAGCTATTAGAACATAAGATGTGCTTAGTTTTTCACACCGGCTCTCATATTTGGCTTTATTTTGTTAAATAAATCATGACACGGGGTAAACGTCACGTGCTGTTGTTCATCTGAGGTTGTATTTACAATTTTAAGAACTGCTAAGGAACAGATGATTGTATTATGTCCTGATATGTAAACCATGGAATTCAAAGAGGGGTACTTTCTTTTTCACAACCACAGTATAGAACGAAGAAAGTGGTTTAATAAAGAGGCCTCGGAAGTTGCGCTTGGGTTATCTTGCCTCTGTCTTGTCTGAATGTAAGTAATTAGGAAAGTCCGTAGCAGCGTTACAATATTATGTGATGAGAAAAAGTTGGAGGTTTTTTTCAGCGCCTTAGCCAGTTTGCTTTGCCACACTGAAAGAGCTGGGACAGGAGACCGGCGACAAAAGGCATAACGTGAATAACAAGTAGCGTACGTCGCCGTGTTACTACGCTCAGATCTCTTTCTTGCAGGGTTCATTGTATTTTGTATAGTCACACAATGCTCTTCCCTCCCACACCCATTCTCCACTCGCCTTCGTTAGATATACAGTTGGTGCAAAGGTATGAAAAAAGGGAGCGCTTTGTGTAAACAGGGAGGGGTCTCGCTCCTGGCTAGAGGTGGTCTCTTTTTGCGCAGTGAGTAGATTTCAGTCCCACGTGCCGAATTCTGGGAAAGTGACTGGACCTTGGCCTCACAAACTTTTTCTCCAGACCTGCTGCTAGCCATCCGCATAGGATCCCCTTAATCAAGAAACCCTTGCCACTGGCAGCCTTTGTACAGACTTAAGAAGAACTAATCAACAAACTACTATAATACAATATCTCCCTCTCTCTGCCCCCCTTCCCTCTCAACCTCCCCTTCCTTCTCTGCACCCTTTTCCCTCCGCCCCCCCCTCTTCCCCTCGCCCACCCTTCTCTCTCCTCGCCCACCCTATATCTCTCCCCCACCCCTCATCTCTCTCCTTCCATCACTTTCTTTAATACCTTGAGTCCCCAATCTTTCCGCTCTCTCCTCTCCAGCAGTCTGGCGTTCTCCCACGTTGCCAACGTTGGAGAAGAGAGGCTGTAACCGCAGGACCTGGGAGATCACTGGGGAGTCTTCATCCAGCAGTGGGGAGACACGGGCTGGGGAGGATGGGATGAGGGAATGTGTGGGAGCGACGTGGAGAAGAGAGGCTGTAACCGCAGCCATGGGAAGTATGTCTTGGGGAGCCTTCATCCAGCAGTGGGGAGACGCGGGCTGGGGAGGATGGGATGAGGGAATGTGTGGGAGCGACGTGGAGAAGAGCGGCTGTAACCCACAGACTGGAGATCATGGGGAGGCTTCATCCAGCATGGGGAGACACGGCTGGGGAGGATGAGATGAGGGAATGTGTGGGAGCCGTGGAAAGAGCGGCTGTAACCACGGACCTGGGAGATCATTGGGGAGGCTTCATCCAGCAGTGGGGAGACTGGTGGAGAGAGATGATGGGGAATTGGTGGGAGCGACGTGGGAAGAGCGGCTTTAACCACAGACCTGGAATCATTGGGGAGGCTTCTCACCAGCAGTGGGGAGACACGCTGGGGAGGATGAGATGAGGGAATGTGTGGAGCGACGTGGAGAAGAGCGGCTGTAACCACAGGACCTGGGAGATCATTGGGGAGGCTTCATCCACAGTGGGGAACCCGGATGAAGATGAATGGATGGTGTGTGTTTGTGTAAAACCTCTTTACCTATTTGTTGCTTATGCATGGAGACCTAGTTTCATACAAAGATTAGTTATGATGTATGATTCTGTCTGTTGTGATACAAAAAAAACTTTTTTCTCTATATAGAGTCAATTTTTACGTTTTGAGCGGCCAGTTAGTAGAATGTACAATGTGAAGGATAAGTATTAATAGGAGATGCAAACGTCTTATTTAGAAGGAGCAGTTTTAAAATATCCAAATGCATTGTGTGTGCAGCGCACAGCAAAAAGTTGAGAGAGAGCAGGTCTGCTGCAAAATAAACTCTTTAACGACAAGCCATAAAAGAGGTTGTAAGCCTTCTACGCGTTTCGTGCAGGTTATGCACTTTACAAGAAGTGACTCACCCGATATACGAGAGTTAATACAGCTGACTGCCGTTTTTGGCGCCAAACGAATGACGTCATTAATCAAGCAAACCAATGAAAATCGGTCATTTCGCGCATGCGCCGTATTACCAGGTACAGAGGAGCCCCCACCCTATGGCACAACCAATCAGCACTCCCAGGGAGTCACACCCACCCGCGGGCTATGACGTTTTTTTTGATTGTTAATGATAATACATTAGATATTCAATTACAACCATCACACAATGCACATCACATCAGCTTCCTGGACATTCTATTTTATATAGACATGAATCATAAATACAATCAGTGTAAATAAAAAAACTAATTCTAGAAATTCTTTCTAATAAGAGCGGTCAGCTGTCACCCCCGGTCAGTGATTTCAGGTATTCCAAAGGTCAGTACCTCAGACTGAGGAGGAATTGCTCTACTATCAGCGATTTCTATACTCAGTCTGAGGAGCTGACCAACCATCATAGAAAGGGCTATGATCGGGAGACACTCCAATCTACATGCAAGAGATAACAAAGTTGATAGGAATACTTTACTCCTTTGAAGAGATCCAGGGTAGGGGATGGGTCATGGAAAAAATTCTTTGGATATTAGTGTAGGACAGATAATAACAAAGTTGCCCTATTGTTTCCCATATAGCCAATCTAGTGGCCAGTGAATGGATTATCAACAAACCCTGGGAACTATTGCGTATGGATCCCATATTTTGTGAATACACTGAGAGGGACCAACATTGTATACCCACAAAACAAAACTTTAGCTACATTTATTTCTCCCAGTGTTATTCCACCCCCCTGTTGGTAATCCAATTCCTTGCCACAATGGGATCCTTTGGATGCAATCATTGCAGTATGTGTAATTTCATGAAGCCATGTAATCATCTCTTTCCCACAGTCCACACAAATGCTACAAATTCATTCTTTCATTAACTGTAACACTACGTATGTAGTTATCTTATCAACTGGGCTGTGGGAAGAGATATGTTGGCAGGACTACGAGGGCCCTTAAAAATCAGGGTGCAGAGCATTGTAGATTTATAGGAAAAAAGATTACAGCATCCTTATCTAACACTTTACAGAATGTGGAGAAGGGGCATCAACAATTTTTCTTTCATTGGTATAGAGAGGATTTTTGAAAAGAAAGAAGAGGTGATATGGTTAAAAATCTGGATTGTAGAGAATCTTATTGGATTTCACGTTAAAGACAAGATTCCAGACGGGATTATATAGAGGTGGAGTAAATCATTTTCTGACATGAATCCTATTATTTTGGAAATCCATAAGTTCCCTAAAACTTTTGAGCTACATTTCTCTATATCAGTTAGACATCAGGAAGCAATGTCTGAATATCAGGGCTGTTTTGTCTTTTTATTATGTACATTATTTGATCTGTGTATTTGTTTGAGATTATATGATCAATATGGAATTATTTCAAGCATTAAGCCCTGTATTGACCCCGGTTATCCCAATCTTATACACCTATGGTCTCACCTAATCAGTTGATCTTCACTCATATTTTATCAATTATTATGATAGTAATTTGTGATTATATGAGTCAAATTGTCAGGATAATACGTACTGTAAGATTTGTTTTGTTAATGGTTGATTATAGGAATCCGATATTTATGCTCTCACTGCATTAATCTATGGAGTACTTAATAGCATTTTTTGTAGCAATATATAATTATTATATCTCTATTGGACAAAATCCACACATTTTTCAAGATGATGATCCAGTAGTCATTATATGGCCTCTATAACCTCCTGCCTGAGGGTTGTATACTTGTTTTTACATTGGTATAGGAATATACTTTTAATCATATTTCTCATTGTTGGGTAACTGTTTTATTTTATGTATCCACTTATGTTTTGTATTGTTGCCATTGACTGCCATAATCAGCTCTCCCTCGGTCTCTGTATATATGTTTTATTAAACTTTGGGCATTGCATACTCGACATGCGTTGCGTAGTTTCACTGACTTTGCGCATTGTGCGGATGCGCGCGCATGTTATTGTTATGTGAGCTCGTGGCAATGTTTACCTTTATTCACACACACTGTATTATGGGGACGGAGGGAGCTGAGCTTCAGTTCTAGCCTCGCTCAATCGCGCATGGGCGCGGACCGACGGGGCGGGGAGTGCCTTGCATTACGTGTGTCCGCTCGTCATAGCCCGGGGTGGTGTGACTCCTGGGAGTGCTATGGTTGTGCCATAGGGTGGGGGCTCCCTCTGTACCTGGTATACGGCGCATGCGCGAGATGACCGATTTCATTGGTTTTGCTTAGAATTATACGTCATCGTTTGGCGCCAATAACGGCAGACGCTGTATTTAAATGCTCTGTATATCGTGTAAGTCACTCTTGATAAAGTGCATAACCTGCACGAAACGCGTAGAAGGCTTACAACCCTCTTTTTAGGCTTGTCATTAAAGAGTTTATTTTGCCAGACTGCTCTCTCTCAACTTTTTGCTGTGCGCTGCACACACAATGCATTTGGATTCTACTTACCTGGATACAGCTGCACGCTTTGGATAGAGCAACTGGGGAGTGTGTGAGTACGTTTACCTGGGGCCTACCCAATGAGGCAGGGGAAGTGTCTCCGTGCTACCTCAGGTACTTGGTCCTTTTATAGGTCAGTGCTTGATTATTGAGTAATCATTACCAGTGCTTTGCTCTTTTCCTCTCAATATTAAGATACAGATCCAAGTTTTAGAGCACCACTTCTCCACTTATTAAATAATTTACAAAGAAGAAATGTTCCAAAATCACAGAACTCCCCATCTTTGCCTGGCTATGATTCTCTGTATTAAGGTATCTGCCCTGAAGTTGGAGTGAGTCACGCATGTATTTACAAGTGGTGTACATGTGAAAACGCAATCTTGTTCATGTCTCTGTGGCCCTAACCTCCAGACGGTGCAGCCGACTGCACCTGTGTATGTTTAACGGTTCTAGCGCACAAGAAAAGGGTTCCAGAAAATTGGATGTACAAGGATGTTGTCAAAATGTCCTTTTTCTTAAATCTCCAAAATGTCCTTTTCTTAAATCTCCAAAATGTCCTATTTTCGGTCACTGTTCCAGCGGTTATGCAGTAACTGGATGTTATGCTTTTTTGGTTTTGTTCAGAGTACATCTGTGAACCAGCTCCAGGAAGAGATCTTGAACCTCCGCAGAAGTTGGCTGGTTTAGGGCCCAGGTGGTGTTCTCCAGAAGCCCATGTTCAATTGCTGCAACAACAACTGAAAGTAGCCGCAAAGAAAATTTCCCAGTCTCAGCATAGAGAAGCAGCAGCTGATTGAGATGGGGAACAGGCTGCGAGCAGAGCCTGCATTAGCCGACGGTAAAGATGTAGAAGGAACCAAGTTTAAACCCTGTAGACTAGAGCAGGGGAGCGCAATTTTTTTCTGCTGCGCCCCCCCTGTCTTGCTTGCCCCAGTTTGTCATGTGGTCAAACTTTTGCCTCAACTCTGACCATTGCCAGCAGGAATCGGTCGTAATGTTTTGTTGCAGGTCCACGGAGTCAGAGAATACTGTAAAGTTTCATCTTTCGGGTGAAATCAAACTCTGGGTTCTTGGGACTGATCCCTTAAGGACCAGTCCAAGATTCTTTAAATAGATCACGTGTAGATCCACCATATACAGTCGTGTGAAAAAGAAAGTACAACCCTATTTGAATTCTATGGTTTTACATATCAGACATAATAACAATCTGTCTGTTCCTAGCAGGTCTCAAATTAGGTAAATACAACCTCAGATGCACAACAAACACATGACATTATTACACTGTTGCATGCTTTATTTAACAAAAATAAGCCAATGTGTGAAAACTGAGTTACACCCTTACTGCTTTCATAGGATTAAGATGCTAAGTAGCAGACAGGTGTCTCTAATCAAAGCCTTGATATATTGATCCAGCAAGTGTGACCATCTCTATAAAGGGCAAAGTTTTAGCAGTTTGCTGGTCTGGAGCATTCAGGTGTGGTGTTTACACAATGCCAAGGAGGAAAGACGCTCAGCAATGATCTTAGAGAAGCAATTGTTGCTGCCCTTCAATCTGGAAGGGTTATAAGGCCATTTCAAAACAATTTAAAGTCCATCATTCTACATTGAAAAGATTATTCAAAAATGGAAAACATTCAAACAGTTTACAACTCCCAGGATCGGACATCCCACAACAACACCA
>WSYH01017095.1:0-12335 GCA_036426205.1 Ascaphus truei
CAGTGTTGACAATCACCCAAAAATCTCTCGCACGAACCAAAAAATCATACCTCGCCCACCTAGTCCCGCCTATAGTACCCGCCCACAACCCCCTCTCGTCCCGCCCACCCAGCCACGCATTTTAAAAACAAGCTACCTATAAATTAAATAAATGAATAAAATTCCTAGTAAGAACATTACTGTTTTGATATTAGTTTATTTATGTGTATTACATTATACTACAATTAGTCCTTGGTGTGTGTGTGTGTGTGTGTCTAAAGTCGAATCTAGAAAAAAAAGCCAGATGTGAATGACTAGTTTCATGCACCCATTAACTAGTGTGCGAACTGGCTGCCCCCATCATTCACAATTATTTGGTAAACCAGCAATCCCGTTGGGATCTTATGATCCATGCCAGGACCTCAAAGCCGAGGGTAAGAAATGCGCTCTTCCCGCAATGTTAACATTGGAGGGGAGGTGTTCGTTTACTGTCTTCTGGGTTAGGGGGGGTTCGCCTATGTTTACGTGTGAAGCTTGGAGTACAGATATGGAAGTAAGTAAGCAGTTATAGGTTATTTCAGTTTAGTTGTGTAGTATAGGGCAGTTAAGATATCCAGAGCAATGAAGTATAGGGGGAAGAGGTGAGGCCGGGGGGACCATCTTTCTTCCTGTCTCCCACGACTTTTAAATGTCTCGGCCCACTCCAAATTTGCTCCCCGTGTTACCTGCTCCTTCCATCTGGCCGCCGACAGCCGACACACGACGTCTGACGATGGGGGGGGAACGGGCAGACGCAGAGGAGAGAGGCAGAGGGGGTGGGCAGCGGGAGAAGAGGAGCAGAGGGGGGGGGCGGACGACGAGAGAGAGAAGAGGGGGCGGCGCATACATCCGAGACCCCAGTATGGGGACGGTGAGAGACGAGACTGGCCCCCGTATACAATCGGCGACACTAGACGAGGGGAGCAGAGTGACGAGGAGGAGGACTCCGAGGGGAGAGAGATGAAAGAGACGGCATGGGCGGAGCGAGAGAGAGAGGTTGGGGGAGACAGAGATTAGCACGAGAGGGGGAGGAGGAGTAATGGTGGAGAGGGGACGGAGAGCCTCCTCCCTCGAGAGCGAGAGGCGGGTAGGAGGCAGACGACAGATGAGACGACGAGGAGAGGACGAGATGGGGGATGAGAGAGAGTGCGTGACGTGAGAGATGCAGAAGGGGGACACCAGCGATGACGGGGAGAGAGGGGGGGAGTGACGAGAAGCAGCTCCTGCCAGGCGAGAGAGACGAGAGGAGTTGCCTGAAGAGGTCCTAATTTGAGAGACAGACGAGAGGGGAAGAGTGAGCAGAGACGGGGCAAACGAGAGAGGAGAAGGGGGGAATCAAGAATGAGAAAGTAGAGGGGAAGAGGGAGAGAGGGGGAGAGAGAGAAGGGGAAGAGGCGAGAGATTGGGGGAGAGAAAGAGACCCCGGGACTGGCGGAGAGAAAGAGACGAGAGTGGGAGAGAAATGGAGTAGAGACTGGGCGAGAGAAAAGCGATTCGATTTCTTTCGCTTGTTGGAGGAGAAGGGGAGACCGAGACGAGATATGGGAGAAGACTCGGTGTACAGAGGGGAGAGAGAGCAGATCACCGTGAGGATGGCGAGAGAGGGGACGAATCCTTCGTCTGAGAGGTTGAGGGGCCGGAGAGGTAAAGAGATGACGAGGTGGGAGCTTGACGTGATGAAAACCGGACCCGAGAGGACGCTCCTAGTGAGGAGAGAAAGAACCGAGATGGTTACGGGGTAAGACGAGTATGCACGAGAGGAAGGTGAGCGAGAGAGGGGTATGAAACGAAAGAGACCGAGACGACGAGGGGAGAGGAGGGAAAAGAAACGAAACGGACCGTAGGAAGAGCAGTATCTATGCAGAGCAGGGGGTAGCAGTCGGAGAGCACGTAGCGTAAGAGAACAGAGACGTGCGGCACGGAGAGACGAGGAGAGGAAAGAGAGAGAGAAACGAGAAGAGAGAAAGAGCGCAGAGAGAATATACAAATCACGTTCTTATTCGCAATTGAAGCGAGAGAGAAAGAGAGAGAGACAGAGAGAAGAGGACAGAGATGAGACAGAAGTAAATAGCACCCGGTCCCGGGGGGGAGGGCAAAGGTAGGAGCGAGGCGACCGTGAAGTAAAGTAGTTGCTTTGTTCGTCCGATTGAACACTGTTGGATGTTTTCGCCGACTAAATGGCTCCTGATAGGCTTGGACGGAGATGCCACAGGCTGAAAAACTCCAGCGGCCTCCAGCACGCCTGCGGACGCTTGAGTGAGCCCCATCTAAGGCATCATCATTTGAGTATGCAGGGGCTCAGCGCGGAGCCGTACCGCCACGTCGCGCGGCCTGTCCTCTATGGACTCGGCCAGGGGGCCCCAGAGAGACAGATAGAGGAAAGACAGATAGAGAGAGGACAGATAGAGGGAGACAGCTATAGGAGAGAGGACAGACAGAGCAGAGAGAGGACAGATAAGCGAGAGACAGAGAGGAGACAGAGAAAGACAAACAGAAAAAGAGGGACACAACAGAAAAAGAGAGAGACACACAGGAAAAAAGAAGGAGACCACACACAGAAAAAGAGAGACACCCAAAGAAAAGAGAGACACACACAGAAAAAAAGAGAGACACAAAACAGAAAAAGAGAGACACAACAGGAAAAGAGAAGACACACACAGAAAAAAAAAGAGAGGAACACAAGAAAAAGAGACACACACAGAAAAAGAGAGACACAACACAGAAAAAAAGAGAGACAAACACAGGAAAAAAGATCGAGACACACACAGGAAAAAAGAGACACACAGAAAAAAGAGAGACACACACAGAAAAAGAGTGAGACACACAGAAAAAAGAGGACACACAAAAATAGAGAGACACAAAAATGAGCGACACACAAAAAATGAGAGACACACAAAAAAATAAGAAGAGACAACAGAAAAAGAGGGACACCAGAAAAAAGAGGGGACACACAGGAAAAAAAAAGAGAGAGAGACACACACAGAAAAAGAGAGAGGACCACACACAGAAAGAAAAGAGAGACACAAACAGAAAAAAGGAGACCCAACAGAAAACAGAGAGACACACACAAGAAAAAGAGAAGACACACCACAAGAAAAAGAGGAGAAACACACAGAAAAAGAGAGGACACACCACAGAAAAGAGAGACACACACAGAAAAAGAGAGACACACACAGAAAAAGAGAGACAACACAGAAAAGAGAGACCACACACAGAAAAAGCGAGACACACAGGAAAAGAGACACACAAAAAAAATAGAGAGACACAAAATGAGGAGACACACAAAAATGAGAGACACACAAAAAATTGAGAGACACACAAAAAGGGAGACCACAAATGATGAGACACACAAAAATGAAGAGACACACAAAAATGAGCGGGAGACAAAAAAGAGAGGACACGAACAACACACAGAGGAGAATGAGAGACAAAGAAAGAGAGAGGGCCTGAGGGCGAACAGGAGACAGAGGGCCGACAGGGGAGAAGGCTGTGGCGATGGGGACACAGGAGAGGGTTACACTCACCAGACACACACTCATCTCACTCACGCAGACACTCACAGGAACGCAGAGGACACACTCACGCAGACACTCACGCAGAGACACACTCACGCAAAGGACTCACAGGACACACACACACACACACCACACCCCCCAACCACACACCACACACACACACCACACACAACACCACACACACACACCACACACACACACACACACACACCACAGACCACACAGACACACAGGACACACAACGGACAGGCACAAGACAGGCACACAGGACACACAGACCGGACCAGACACACGACAGGCACACACACAGACACACAGGCCAGGCACACACAAAGGCACACTGGACAGGCACCCACTGACGACACCAGGCACACTGGACAGTACACACAGGCACACTGACAGAACACACAGGCACACTCAGACACACAGGCAGCCACTGACAGACAAACAGGCACAATCACATGACACACAGGGCACACTCACAGACACACAGGGCACACTCACAGGACACACCGGCACCACTACAGACACACAGGCACACTGCCAGACACACAGGCACACTCAAAGACACACAGGCACACTGACAGACACACAGGAACCACAGGCACAAAATCAGACACACAGGCACACGACAGGACACACAGGCACACTGAAGACACCATTTGGACACACTGACAGACACACAGGCAACTGACAGACACACACACAGGCACACTGAATCAGACACACAGGCAATGACAGACAACAGGAACACTGACAGACACCACAGGCAACAATGACAGACACACAGGGACATGACAAAACAAGGCAACACAGGAAAGAACACACAGGCACACTGACAGACACAACAGGCACACGGCACACTGACAGGACACACAGGCACCACACACAGACACAAGACAGCAAAACCACACGGCCACACTGACAGGCACACTGACAGACACAAGCACACTGACCCCCCCCCCCCCCCCCCAGACACAACAGGCACACTGACAGACAACAGCACACTCAGACACACAGGGCACATGACAGACACCACAGGCACACTCACAGACACACAGGCACACTCACAGACAAACCGGCACACGCACAGACTCACAAGGCACACTGGGACAGACACACAGGCACACGGACAGAACACAGGCACACTGAACAGAAACACCCAGGCACACTCACAGGGACACACAGGGGCACCTGACAGACAACAGGGCACACTACAGACAGGCACAGGCACACTCAGACACACAGGCACACTCAGACAACACAGGAACACGCACAGGACACACAGGCACCACTCACAGACACACAGGCACAAATGACAGACACAACAGGCACACTGACAGACACACAAGGGCACCATGACAGACACACAGGCCCACACTGACTAGACACACGGCACACTGACAGACACACAGGCACATGACAGACACACCAGTGCACCATGACAGACACAACAGGGCACAATGACAGACACACGGGCACATGACAGACAAACAGGCAACACAGGCACACTGACAGACACCACAGGCACAACCACAGACACCAGGCACCCTGCACAGGACACACAGGCCATGACAGACACACAGGCACACTGACAGACACACAGGCACCACATGACAGACACACAGGCACACTGACAGACACACAGGGCACACTGACAGACACAACAGGCACACTGACAGACAACAAACAGGCACACGGACAGACACACAGGAACCACTGACAGACCACACAGGCCCCACTGAAGACACACAGGCACATGACAGACACACAGGCACACTCACAGGACACCAGGCACCACCCACAGACACACAGGCACACATGACAGACCACACAGCACACTGACAGACACACAGGCACACTGAAGACACACAGGCACCACTTGGGGGGGGGGAAAAACAGACACACAGGACACTCACGACACACAGGCACAACCACAGGACACACAGGCACACAGGCACACTGACAGACACACAGGCACACTCACAGAACACAGGCCACACTCAACAGAAAACACACAGGCACACTGACAGACACACGGCACCTGACGACACACCAGGCACACTGACAGACACCCAGGCACAATGACAGACACCACAGGCACACCTGACAGACACCACAGGCACCACTGACAGAACCCACAGGCACACACACAGACACACAGGACAGGCACACCAAACAGGCCACACTTGACAGGCACCACTGACAGACACAGCACACTGGGACAGGACACCACAGGCACACTGGAACAGACACCAACAAGGCACAATCAAGGACACACAGGCGTGACACTTGAACAGACACACAGGGCACACTCACAGACACCACAGGCACACTCACAGACACCAACAGGCACACTTCACAGACACACAGGCAAACTGACAGACACACACACACTGACAGGACACACAGGCACACTGACAGACACAACAGGCACACTCACAGACACACAGGCACACTGACAGACACACAGGCACACTCACAGGACACCACAGGCACCCCCCCCACTCAGACACACAGGAACACTCATGACACACAGGCACACACTCACAAGACACACAGCAAAACTCACAGACACACATGGCACACTGACAGAACACAGGAACACTGACCAGACACACAGCCAACACTGACCGACACACAGGCACACTGACAGACACACAGGCACACTGACAGACACACAGGCACACTGACAGGACACAAGGCACACTGATCAGACCACACAGGCACACGACAGAACAAACGGGCACACTGACAGACACCAAAGGCACAACAGCCACACTGACAGACACACAGGCACACTCACACGACACACAGGCACACTCACAGAACATAGGGGGCACACTGACCAGACACAAGGCACACTGACAGTTACACACAGGCACACTGACAGACACACAGGCACACTGACAGACACCACAGGCACACTGTACAGAAACACAGGCACACTGAAAGACACAAGGGCACACTGCGACACACAGGCACCACTGACAGAAACACAGGCACACTGACAGACACACAGACACTCAACTGACACACAGGCCACACTGACAGACCACAGGCCACACTGACAGACACACAGGCACACTGACAGACACACGGCCACACTCACAGACACACAGGCACATGAAAGGACAAAAGCCCACACTGACAGACCAAGGCACACTGACAGACACACAGGCATACACACAGGCACACTCAGACCACACAGGGCACACTCAGTACACACAGGCAACACTCAACAGACACACAGGCACACTCACAGACACACAGGCACAATGACAGACCACCACAGGCACACTGACAGACACACAGGCAAACTGACAGCACACGGCACACTGACAGACACACAGGCACATCTTGACGACACACAGGCGCACATGACAAGACACACAGGCACCACTGACAGACACCACGGCACATGAACAGACACACGGCACCACTGACAGACAAACAGGCAACACAGGCACATGACAGACACACAGGCACACTCACAGGCCCCACAGGCCCACTCCAACACACAGGCACACTTGACAGACCAATCACAGGCCACACTGACAGACAAAAGGCACAATGACAGACCACACAGGGCACACTGAACAGACACACAGGCACACTGACAGACACACAGGGCACACTGACGACACACAGGCACACTGACAGACACAGCAGGCACACTGACAAGACCACAGGCACCGACAGACACAACAGTGGGCCCACAAATGACAGACACACAGGCCACAATGACAGACACAAGCACACTGACAGACACAAAGGCACACTCACAGGACACACAGGCACACTCAACAGACCACACAGGACACATGACAGACAACACAGGCACACTGACAGACCACAAAGGCCACACTGACAGACACACAGGCACACTGACAGAAACACAGGCACACTGACAGACCACACAGGCACACTGACAGACACAAAGGCACACGACAGACAACACAGGCACCACTGACAGACACACCGGCACACGACAGCACACAGGCACACTCACAGGAACACAGGACACACTCACGACACCACAGGCACACAGGCACCATGACAGACACACAGGCACACTCACAGACACACAGGCACACTCACAGATCCAACAGGCACACTGACAGGACACACCAGGCTACACTGACAGACACAGACAGGGCACACTGACAGACCACAGGCACACTGACAGGACACACAGGCAACACTGACAGACACACAGGCACATGACAGACCACACGGCATCACTTGACAGACACACAGGCACACTGACAGCACTACAAGCACACTACAGACACACAGGCACACTCACAGACACACAGGCACACTCACAGGACACACAGGACACACTGGACAGACACAAGGCACACACTGACAGACCCACAGGCACAACTGACAGGACACCACAGGCCAACACTGACCAGGACACAAGGCACCACTGACACAGCACAGGCACACGTACAGACACCACAGGCACAATCACACACGCACACAGACACTCGTCTGTCACGCACAACAACACCGGGGTCACACGTTGGCGCAGGTGATTGGGGGGAGATCATGAAGGAGGCGGACTGGCGCAGGAGGGCTGGGTTGGCAACTTCCCCCTCCACCTACGTGGAGCGGAGGGGTGCGGGGGGGTGGGGGGGGTGCTGGATCGCGCGCTTGTGTTGGGCTTCCCCCTCCCACCCACACAAAAAAATCCCACCCCTCCAAACCCCAACCTACCAGTCCCACGTGGGTGGAGAGGAGGGTGCGGGGGGGCTGGATGTAGAGCGCTTTGTTTTGGGCTTCCCCATCCGTCACAAGTGGGGGGAGCGGAGACGGGGGAGGGATGTGGGGGGGGGCTGGTTCTGGATTCGCGCGCGGCGCTTGTTTTGGGGCTGCACCCTCCGTCCAAATCGGAGAGCGGGAGCCGGAAGGGGCGGGGGCGGGACGGATGCTTGAGGTGGGGGGAGGCAGGGGCTGGGTTTGGGCATTGACCCCATAAGTTAACACGTGGGGGAGAGTGGGTGGGGGAGGGATGCGGGGGGATTCTGGTGCTTGGGGGGAATACAGGCCAGGCAATGGCAGGGACACTGCTTGCCCTGTGCACGCGCGACGGGACCACAGGATTGCCGCCCATTTTTTAAAACTTTTTTTTTAACCCAACAGGGAGGGGGACAGTATGTATTTTATTAAAAAACAAAACAAAATGGCACGAGCAGGGGAATTCATTGAGCTGCCAGCACGGGGTTCGCCAGATGCCTAAATCCACTCGAACGGGCGACTGGGTACATTTATTTGTCGAGCCCTGTATATATTATATGTTAAACACAACTCCCCCCCACCCCAATGAGATAGAGTGCAGTAGGGATCTATATGTATTCCAGGGTGTGGTTGCTTTACCTGAAGGCTCAAAGGAGGCCTGAGCCTCCGCAGTGGGAGCCTGGGGCGGTATCCTTCTGGAAACAATAATCCATATACAGCCGCCTCCACTGTGCAGGATTTCTCTAAAGGGTTAGAACTGAACCCTGACACAGGAGCCCACATCAGTAAAAACAATTGCACCGGAGTATAGAGTTTGAAGTTATATATATAAAACGGTTACTGTAGAGCCTAACAATCTAAACACATCAGCAGGGTCATCTGTGTTTGATACTAAGTGGCACAACTACCGGCCTCCTCGCAGGGCGTTGTACCCCACACCTTATTGTCCCAGGTTGTCTCAAAATCGTCCCAAGAGTCCGCAACCCACACCCCTTAGAGGGATCAGTCCTGTATTGGGTACCGGTTAATGGTGAGGCACTTTTGACCCTTACCTGCCTGGGGCTCCTGTACCCACGGGGTACGCCAGAACAAACCAAAAAAGGCCCTGTCTGTGTCAGCGCCCCGACGACGCCTCAGTGATGTGGCGTTTCCTCTTTCAACCAGATATATATATATATATATATATATATATATATATATATGAAAAAGAGAGAAGAGAGCGCACGCCCCATAGCGTAAAAAGGTAATTTAATTAGGGAAAGGGGGGTAAGGGGGGTGGTTAAAATGCACTCACAAAGGTACAAATCATAAAGTCATTGCGTGATTATAATCACCACCATCCGGTTCTCGCTTTTTGTCCTAGATGTAATCCGGTCTCAGAACAGGATGGGTCCACGTCCCAGCCGATAGAAAAGCCCAACGGATGTGAAACGTCCATAAAGAGTTCAGGAAAGTGTGGCTCTATATTCCTCAAGCCTCTGCAGCATCGGCGCAGGTCTCGGTCCGCTCCCTGCGCTGTGTAATGACATAATGTCGTAGCGTCTGACGTAATGACGCTCCATTACGCGTTTCGTCACTCAACGGGTGACTTTCTCAAAGGGCAATACTGAGAAGGGGTATGTCCGCTATTTATATACACAATCCAATAATGCTTATTCAACAGTATCTACTAGTATCTACTTCTTATTGGACTACCATTTGAGGACTGGTTTTTCCTTTTTCTTTAGTTTTTTGTTTTTATCATCATATGTTTTTATATGTATGAACTTGTTTGTCATTACAATAATATTAACATTGTTTGTTGAAGTTTAGTGTTTAGTCTTTCCTAAATTATTTTTCAGGTGTTTATGAGTATTTGTCATCCAATTATATAATAATATCAGGTGTATATTTATATCCTATATTGAATTTCACTTTATACAATTATTACACCCCCCACCCCCCCTTTTATTTTAATTATTATATATTTTTGGGATTATTAATTTGGTTCGGAGGCGCAGCTTTTTTCTTTTGTTTTGTTCATATATATATATATATATATATTATAATAATATATATATATCATATATAATATATTATATATATACTACTATATATAGATGAACTAAAATGACAAACAAGACAAAGCTCTGCCGCCTCGAACCAAATATGATATATTATAAACACAAGAAAAGAAAGGCGCCCGACTCCTAAGTGTATATGAAAAATCACTTTTAATACAATTTTTTGGTCCACACATTTTAAACTCACAACAACGGTAACATGTAAAAGAGGCAGGTGGTTACTCGTTCGCCAACTGCACATGATAAGCTCCGCTTCCACGCCTCTCCCTCCCCTCCTCTGCGAAGTCCCGCTCCTCAAGAGCCAACCGTCCAGCAGGGCCTTTCGGGGCTGCGCAACCTCTTTCCGATGTAACCCGGCAAGTCCACCACCTCAGACCAAAAGCAGTATCCAGGAATTTGGGAGGAATGGCACTGTGCGCGTGGCCGCAAAGATAGAGACAGGGTGCAAATCGCTACAACAACCTGTGTACCAGCGTTTCCGTGGATTCCCACAGTTGTAGGCGAATGTAGAATAACCGTACCAAATAGCTCACACTAAACTTCCCAACCGTTCATCACACTACGCGTGATTTTCATCAGGGGATAATGACTGATGTTGTCATAGCTATGTTATGTATGTATGTCAATCAACCCCCTCCCCTGCGCTGATTGTAAGTTAAGTAAAACACATCGAAGGGGTATAAATTGATAAATACATAAAAATACATCTAAAAAAACCGATATATTTGGCCAAAATCAAGATCTTATTGAATAAGGCAATTTGTTATACACATCAAGTAAAAAATAACATGCATCTCAGTACACACGATCAAAGGTATTTTAATATATAAACATCAAGTGTACCTAAAAAATTAGTAAGTAATCTCTTAATATAGTATTGAAAGCATTCATTCGTGTCTGTACAGTTTATATATTTATGTATCATCTCTAACAAAGTTTAAAATGGACTGGGTCTCTTTCTCATATTTAATCTTGTTTATTTTACCCCATTATAGTTGACTATTTTCACTTGTTACAAACACCTTGTGCAGACATGAAGTTCGCATTCATTGTATATAGCATTTAACATGAAGAACTGGATACAATATTGAATTTATACTTAATAAATTGTTTTAGTTATTTAATCCTAAATAGTGAGTTTCATGTCCACCATGTTAATGATTGAACATACTCTCCCCCAATGTGGGCTATTATTAAGGATATTGATTGGTTACAAAATTTTTACTTAAGCAAAAAGGAGATAGAACACTTTTAAGACTAGACTATATTGGGATGTTGAACAATTATGGCCTACCTTTGTCTCTATTGTATTTGTAGGGTGTATTTAGGGTGGAATTGTTAACCTATCTATTGTTCTCTTCTAATCGACCTGTATATAAGATTAATGACCTAACTAAATCCCGCTTTCCAGTCAGAAATACTAAGAACCCAGCAGACCAGATACTTTTGTATCCTCCCAGACATAACCTGCATCTCAAACTGAAAAGCATGCATTGTACTGCCTCTCAAACTGAAAGCATGCCATTGTGCCAGCGAAGAGTATACCTTTTAATTATCTCCTATTAATGTAATACTCTAATGTTTGTGTGTTTGTGAAATACAATTATAGTTATTACATATTAAATACCTTAATAGTATTCACTTAACACAAGTTTATTACAAAATATTCAGACTATCCATGTGTTAATATATTTATCACAGAGTAGTATGTGTAGAAAATGAACAGTATCAACTCATTAGTTGATTTAATATAGTGTTCGTTCTAGACTCTGATCTTATTAATATAACTCGAAATACCCCACACCCCCTAATATAAGCGATTGTGTTAGTGGGGGTAGTTTGTTGTGCGGATACGCTGGTCTTTTTTTTTTTATATTTTTTTTTAATTAAATGTATGTTTGAGTGTGGTAACGGTTGTTGTTGAACCTCGTCCTGACCCACCCCATCTCACATGGCCCGTTGGTCTACCGGTCCCGATTACATTGTGTAACGT
>WSYH01017096.1:0-12334 GCA_036426205.1 Ascaphus truei
TCGGTGGCCACCCAGTCTAAGACTTGTCAACTATAAATGCATGGAGTGGCGTCCTGCTTGGTAAAGGCCCTCAGCCCTGGAACAGCTGTGCAGCTAGTTTTGGGTGTACTGTTTATTACAGTTTTTAGAAATGTTTATAGTAAAAATGGGTCATCACGTGGGGTAGAAGTGGGGTAGGAATGAAAGGAAATCTAACTTTCATTGGGTTGAAGGATTTTTACTATGTCACCAGTAAGACCCATGTCATCGTGGGATTTCAGTCACGTTTGCGAGCGCCGGCCTTCTAGAGAATGTATTTTATTCTATTTATATGTTGTACTACATTTTATACATATATACTTATACGATTGTGTGTATGTATGTGTGGGATATTTTTAAATTGTTTTCTGATCTTTTATTTAGTATAATGTGTTTAGAGGATGTTAACAGTTCTGTATTATTAAGTTTTTTTAAGAGAGAGAAGAGCCTTGCAGAGTGAGGATTGGGTTAGAATCTCCTGTTACAGTGTTCCGTTGCCCTACAGAACATCGGTCAGAAATGAATATTTTTTAAAAGTGTATTTTTTGGGCTACTAAAAAGGTTAGAGTTGGACAATGTGGCTTTTCAATGTAATCCAGAATAAAATATAAACAACAGATATTGCTTTTTTTTTAGTTTGTCAGGGGTATGTATAGATACACTATAGCAGGTGTGCGTGACACTTTGTGTGTGATGTGTAGTTGTGTATGTGTGGTGTGTATATATATAGTATATATATATATAGTATATATATAGATATAATATATATATATATTTAAAAAAAATTTTTTACATTATATATATATATATATATATATATTGAGTCGAGGTATCTGTACCATGTTAGCCAAGTTAATAATTAAAAACAAAATCCTCTTTACTTCTGTGGCTAACGAAATGCTTTTATTTGTGCGAGCTTTCGACATACAGTGATCTCTTCTTCGGGCCGATGTTACAATTGATTAAGCCACATTGCCTGAAGAACAGATCACTGTATTCAAAAGCTACAGAAATAAAAGCATTTAGTTAGCCACAGAACGGTATCGACTATTGTTTTTGTGATATTACTTCCCCTGTTTACCACACATGTCTGTCAATTATTACTCCTTGAATTTAATTTAATTCATTATAAGACTTCTCCCTAGGTTTAATGCAGATTACCCCTTAGACGTTAATGGGGTCTTCAATAGGCTTCTCTATGACAACATTCTTTTTTTGTCCCAAAAATCCAACTGTCACATATATGGGTCTTAGGACCACAGAGGAAATATAACTGCAGAAGAATATGACAGAGCACTTTTTTTTAGAAAAAGACAATGGTGATAATTTTTAAGGACTTCCCCAAAACGAATGATGTTCTTGCCATTATATTCTCAAGGAAATATACCGTACCAAAGAAATGGGAGAAGTGCAGGATGAAAAAGCTAGAATAAAGGTAGTCTGTAAAAACAAAAAATGGCCCTAGTAAACTGGGGCCTCACCTTTAAACCTTAGCAGACCATATACAGTTAATTATCAGTTGACTAGTTAGCTACTATTTATTTTATTAGTAATTATTGCACCAGTGTTTTCTTAAAAAGAATGTGTTGTCCAAAGTCTAAAAGTGTCTGTTTCTCTAGCTTAAGTTTTATTTTATTTTTTTACATAAATGCTCCCAAGTTCATAATTAACCAAATTAGCTGCTTTGTAGCAGCACCTGACTTCTCGGGGTGTAATAAAAGCCTTCAAATAAATAAGCCCTATATAGCAAGGTCTGTGCTTATCTAGGCATCAGTTTCTTTATTATCAGGGTTGGGCCACTTACCTGCCTGGGTATGGTCCCACCTGTAAAGGCAGATGGACTGCTATTAAGGTAAGGTCCCAATAGGACCAACATGGACTAATGGCTGTGATATGTCGAAGGGGCTACAGCAGGAGTAGCAGTCCAGTCTCAAGGGCCACCAACAGGTCAGGTTTTCAAGAATCCCTGCTTCAGCAAAGGGGCTCAATCAGTGGCTCAGTCAAAGACGGAGCCATGATGAGCACCTGGTGTTGAAGCAGGGATATCTAAAAAACTGACCTGTGATGGCCCTTGAGGACAGGAGTATGTCACCATGGGCTACAGGCAAAACAAATATTGGGTGTATGCTAGTGTTAGTGTTGAATATGGTCTGCAATGTAGAATTAAAAAAAATGAAGAAGATTACAATTGCTGCCATGATGAGAACACTGTAACAAACTGTAATGCGGCTTTAGATGAAAATGGGGGGAGTGATCAGTATTTAAATAACAAGTTTTAGAAACCAGCTTTATGAGAATTTCTTTAAAAGAATTGTAGGTGATGAGTGGGGAGCTCAGGACTTGGTATTTATAAGCTATAGTGCAGGGTAAATGTTGTCATGGTATGAATGTTTTTTCATAAATAACACATAAAACATACCACTTGAGAGCACATTCACATGCCTCAGCCAGTCTGCAACCCTGCCTTTCCTGTTCTCTTAGCATACAGTGCTTCCACTGCAGCCAGGGATTCTGGGAAATGACATTGCACATGAGTAAGAGCAGTGTCACCTATTTACGTCATGTCCTTTTAACGGTACCTTTCAGCACAGCCTGGGTTAAGACGTGCATAGCCAGTAAAACCTATCATAGACAGCTTCCCCCACCATCCTCTCTTCTTTTGCTAAGCCACCACTTCGTGATGTATATAATGATGATAAAAATAATGTGGTTTGAGTATTATACAGTTAATTATAATAATAATAATAACAAAATTAATATAGATAATATTTTAAGTAAACACTGTGATTATTGGTGCCAGTCGTAACAAGGCACAGTCCTGTTTTATGGATTATGATTTATCTTCCTCTTAGTGATCGAGAACCAAAACATTGCTATCTAATCTACAGTATCTGCTCTGCTTACTTATATAGTGTAAGGTTGTTGTGGCCCGGCCTGACCCACCCAATCTCAAATGGCCTGTGATCTAACCGGTCCCCATACAGTGTGGTAGTGGTCGGAGGGGCACCTGTTGGCTACAGGACTCCGAGTCTCCCGCATAGGGTGTGGGGAGGGAGGATCCGTCCAGACAGGGCGTGAGGTAGTGTGCTGAGTCTCACTAGTTCCAGTGCACGCGACTCACTATAGGGTCCCTGCGTCCGCATGGGGTGTCCTGGTGAGGAACTCCTCGGTGGTGCAACCTCCTGTGTAATCATACTCTCACACACAGGGTTTCTCTGATCAGCTCATCTTTATTTCACGGGTGGGCATAGCTGCCTCACAAGGAGGTATCTTAGCCAGTCATCGTGCCCGTGCTTCCCTTTGAAAAGGTATGTCTCCTTGATCAGGGATTCCACTGCTCTGTGCCATGTCCCTGGACACAGACTCCTATATAGCTACTATAACATAATCGTCCACTAGTCTCTGAACTCTGCAAAACACCTTGCAGGAACTTGAACTCCCTCCCAACTGTACTAGCCTTGAACTAACGTGTAGTCACGTTGCTGTGCCTTATGTAACTTCTGAGGCGACACACCTCTGAAATCACTAACCATGGAGTCAGAGCATGTGACCAGTCCCATCCTAACACAGGCCACCCCACGGGTGTGAGGGAGAAACCTCCATGATTACTGCTGGCATGCCCACAACTTAACAGGCTGCTGCCAGCAGGAGAGTGACTGTAGGCATTTTACATGACCGTACATTCTCCCCCTGTGAATCCATCGACCTCGCTGGGACCTAAATTTTGTATACCTCTTTCCAGGAAGCACTGTAACGGAAACATAATTAACATCCACACAAATTTTCCATAATGCAGTACAATGAATACAGTACATTCCGCCAAGCCCGCCCCGACCAGCAGCCACGGACCCGCGTATGCGAGTACACACCTAAAAATAGTGATAGGGGTCCGGTTTCTTTACTTCCCTACCCCCCATATCTAGAACGGTAACAGAATAATGCCGTGGTAATCCCCTCTCGGGCTATATGTTACCTTGTTGTTTTGGATATTCTACAATGGCCATATATGGATAAATGCGTATCCGTTCCTCGGCCTTCTTCCCCACCACATCATTCCCCTTACTGACTAAGTGCACTCAATATTATCCCGAGGCACTATCCCGTTCTCCTCTATTTCGTCCATTAATGGCTCAGGGACAAATAGGTTACTCCACCCGTGGGATGACTTGGTAACGAGCCATTATAGCCCGTTCGGCCCTACTGATCCTAGTCAGGTCAGCCTTACTGCCCTCCCAGGTAGCACCCATGATAGGGGTTCGTCAGGGTCCACGGGGTCTGACAAGATGCTGGGACCATAGGTCTATCTCCCTATGCTCTATTGAAGCCAGCGCTCTGGCAACTCCTGTCCCTCTGTTCGTGGTGGTAAACTCTCCCCACCGCCCACAATAGTCACACTACATCCTCTCGCGGATGAGGAAACCGAGTGCGTCCATCCAGCCGAGTACCCTTTCAAATAGTGGGGGGCCACCAACGGTTCTCCGGGAATCTGTTTGACCTTCCTGAGTCCCTATCATCGTCCATGGAAAATACCCTGATGACCGTAAGATCGCACGGTACAGACACCTAGAAGACCCGGGGCTTTTTACCGGTGCGGAACTGCAGGGGGCAACCACGGCCCTACCGCAGCCACTCAATTCTCCCTCCCTGGAGAAACCGTTCCGTAGACGGCGCACTGAGCGTGCTCCCAGTCCGTCTCCCCTCCTCTTCTGAGGGAATGTCACGATTCCAGGTAGGCGAGGAACCGGGGACCGGTGACAAGGGGGTAGGGGTCTAGCTAGGGATGGGGTTGGGCATACGGACGGTGGGGGTAGCGATTGCCACGGGGCTGCGACCCGTTCTGGCTGTCCGTAGATATTTAAAAGGATGATATTCACCCTCCTCAGTCCCAGATCGCCGTCCAGCTTCTGAGCCGTTGAGGGGATTGGGGACATTCCCCCAATCGCCGAGCGTCGCTGCTCAACTCCCCACGGTTCCGCTTCACCACCGGAAGCGATGTCTTCCCGGAACCGGAAGCGTCGCCATCTTGCGGTGGGCCCCCAGGTGGGATTCTTCTTCTACGACGACATCCGGTTGCTCCGCCGTCGCCACCGGAAGTGATGCCGTCACTCAAGTGCGCTCGGGGCACTGGCCGGGGCCCTTCCAGACGCTTCGCCGTCTGCTGCAACCAAGTAAGTAATAGGGTGCTTGGCTTACCCATCCGCATGGGTATAGGCGTCTCTCTCCCGTCTCCTAGATCAGGTCCTGGGGAGGATGGCGGGATCCTAGTCTGTCGGCGCCACCGATCTGCGGGGGACGCCGTTCTCAAGGACCACATCACCCCACGGGGTGTCGCCTTCCGGTGCCTTCTTGGCTCCGCTTTATACACCGCCAGCTCACGGGGTCCTCGTCCGAGTGAATCCCCTTTCCTGACTTAGGGGTCGCAGCGGAGTGAAAGTTCTTTTTTTCCCCGTGATGCGGGGGATGCTTCAACCGCCCGATCGCCACTGACCCAGCCGACTTGACCGGTCCAGTCCCTTGTCTCCGGGACTCACGCGGTTGATCCATAGCGCGCCCGGACTCGGCGGAGGCCCTTGCCATGTCCACCGGGGGGGGGGTCAGCAGGGCTGAATTGGAATAAATGTGGGCATAGGCCACGGTTATAAGTCCTGCAATGAGGGCAAACGTGCGCCGTGTGGACCGTGCCTCCGGGCAGCCCACAATTGTAGGCAGAGCCCGACCACCGTCTCGGTGTTGGCCACCCTCACTACTAGCAACCCGCCGGGTTACTGAGTAGGGCTGGGTGGAGACCATCGTGCACCCCAGTGGAGGAGCGGACCATTCTTTGTACAGGAGCCACTTCCTGTACAGGTCTCTTCTTCTCAGTGGTTCCTCGCAACTGACTGGTGGAAGTTGCTGGATCCGCACTTCCCTGCTTCGGCTCCTCCCTTCTTTGACAGAGCTGGAACCCGCCCCAGGGGTTTGCAATATGGGCGGGTCCCACAGGGGAATATCATGCCCTTAATTAAGGCGCACCCTCTCTCAGTCCGGTGGGCGGTTAGCGTTTCGCGCCAATTTCCCCACAAGGGTGGGGGTCTTTTCCCGCGGCTAGTTCCCGCCCTTCTCCTGGCAGCCGCCTCGTGCAAGATAACCATCCTTTTTGCACGGCCTTCCACGGCCGGAACTACTTTTTGTAGTGGCAACCGTCTGGATATCAGTCCCTGGGCCCAGTGGGTGACTTCCTACAGGCCATAGTGTGAAATTCACTCCCCTGGTAGAAAGCAGGGAGGGTCCCATAGACTAAGCGGTTGACTCAGCACAGGGCTGAGTGAGTCACTGTCATGCAGGCGCAGCCATAGCTCGGCCATGCCCCCATCAGGCGGGGCTCTGCTGTTGCCGCCATTCCCGGCCAGGTTTTGCCAAGTCCTGCACCAGCCACACTTTCTGTGACTGTCCCATGCGGTGTTCCCTAGCAAGCGGGACCCGCCATTTTGATGACTTTAAGCCCAAAAGTCCGTTAGTTTGTTTGTTTCTCCTCACGGGGTTCTCCCAATTATTACAATTTCTCACACTCTCAAGGGTGGCCCCTCGCTGTCCCAGGACAGGATTAAAAAACGGGCAGCCACAGCCTTGCTCCGCTCCAGAGCAGACTGGTTAACGATAACTCGGCAAATGTTTGCTCTTCAGTGGGGTGCACGCCACGGGTGCCCTCCCATCAGCCTCTGGTCGCCATTTTGGGTTCTCCGCACCACGCGGATCCTCCATTCTTTGGGTTGTCTCACTCGTTCAGCTTCAAATTATCGTACATGGGGCTCCGCTCCTGCGGGGCAGCCACCACACGGCACAATAAAGATTAGCTTCAGAGTGCACCAACCACATGTGGACCTTATCTAGGTGTGACCCAGTGTTGCACTACCTTCAGGTAGGCTCACTCTCTCAGGTCTGCTTGTGACTCCTTCTCCCGGTCGTGCTCCCTACTGGTGAGTGTCTGGAATGGGCTAGGTACTCTGGCTCTGCCCATGAGTACTTGGGGCGTCTACCTCTCTGGTCAGCCTAGCGCAGACCCTCTCCAGGATTCCTGACCAAGTTAACAGGCTATCCCTTCTGGCATCCTACCAACTAGCACTGCCTCAAGGGTGACTCGGTCAGCTATAGCCGGCTCAACAAACCCTCACTCCTTTCAGGCCTAGGTCGTCCCTGCGAAACTGACAATATCCCGTTCAGCCCCCCTGACCACCTAGGTCCGTCCCTACGAGCACAGAGTGGCAGCAGACTCTCTCCCTGTTTCCCAGTGTGCCAGCTAGAGCCTGTCCTGATGACAGATCTGATCTCAGAGCTGCCTCCAAATGTAACGGTGTTGTGGCCCGGCCTGACCACCCAATCTCACATTGGCTGTGATCTAACCGGTCCCCATTACAGTGTGGGTAGTGTGGATGGTGCACCGTTGGCTACAGGACTCCTGGTCTCCCGCATGAGGGGTGTGGGGGAGGATCCGTCCAGACCAGGCAGCTGAGGTAGTGTGCTGAGTCTCACCTAGTTCCAGTGCAGGCCTCCACCTCATCAGGGTCCCTGCGTCCGCATGGGGATGGTCCTGGTGAGGAACTCCTCGGTGGTGCAACCTCCTGTGTAATCATACTCTCACACAAAGGGGTGGTTTCTCTGATCAGCTCCATCTTATTGTCACGGTGGGCATAGCTGCCCTCCACAATGGGGTATCTTTAGCCAGTCATCGTGCCCGTGCTTCCTTTTGAAAGGTTGTTCCTTGATCAGGGATTCACATGCTCTGTGCCAGGTCCCTGGACACAGCGACTCCATACAGCTACTATAACATATCGTCACACTAGTCTCTGAACTCTGCAAACATTGCAGGACTTGAACCCTTCTCAACTGTACTAGCCTTGACACTAACTGTTAGTGCACCGTGCGGTGCCTTATGTAACTTCTGAGGCTGACACACCTCTGACATCACTAACCATGGAGTCAAGAGCATGTGACCAGTCCCACCATACACAGGGCACCCCACCAGGGGTGTGAGGGAAAAACCTCCATGATTACTGCTGGCATGCCCACACTTACCAGGCCTTCTGCCAGCAGGAGAGATGACTGTAGGCATTTTACATGACCGCTACATATATATATATATATATAACAGGTATACCTGCAATACATAGTATTATTTAGTTATATATATAACAGGTATCCCTGCAATACATATTATTACTTAGTTATACTGTGTATATATATATATATATCTGGAGTAATGGTAAGAAATAGCTGGAGCCTATGGGGGTAAACTGGCCTAGTGCATGGTCTACTGCTCCCTGCAACCTACAACCCTCCCCTAAACTGCTCGCTCAACTACTGCGTGGGCTAGCGCGCAAAAATGTATCTCTTCTCCCTCAGGGGGAAAGCTGCAGCCTATGGCTGTAACTGGACCACCTGACCTATACAGAGGCTCATGTAGTCCCCGCCTGAGAGCCTTCTCCGATTGGTTGGCGTTCGTGCGCATACGCAATCTTCCGTAATGGCCACCGCACTGAAGGAGAATAACTGTGCATGTCCGTCTTCGGAGCCTGCGTAATGCAATATCAAAAATGGCGGCCCCGCTAGCCGGGTGCGCCGCAAGCTCCCGGCGACCGGCTCGCCTCAATAGCCGCCCCCCACACACTCCGCCACCCACCGGACCTACGTCCTATCCTCTGGCGGCAACCACAACAGCCGCGGAGATAAGGGGCCAATAGGAGCACCAAGGGGAACCGGGGCTACACAGGTATACCTGTTTATATATAGAAGATATAATAGAAAGTAATATATAGAAGATTATAGATAGAAGTATACTATGTATTTAGGTATACGTGTTTAAATAAACTAAGTAATACTATATATTACCAGTATACCTCTAATATATAACTAGTATACTGTGTATGCAAGTTACTGATATATAGATATATATATATATATATATATAGTATATATATATATATATTATATATATATATATATCAGGTATATTGCAATACACAGTATTACTTAGTTATATATTATAGGTATACTTGTAATATATAGTATTACTTAGTTATATATAAAACAAGTATACCTGAAATACATAGTATTACTTCTATATATATCTTCTATATATTACTTCTATATATATCTTCTATATATATAACAGGTATACCTGTGTAGCCCCGGTTCCCCTTGGTGCTCCTATTGGCCCCCTTATCTCCGCGGCTGTTGTGGGTGCCGCCAGAGGATAGGACGTAGGTCCGGTGGGTGGCGGGAGTGTGTGGGGGGGCGGCTAGTGAGGCGAGCCGGTCGCCGGGAGCTTGCGGCGCACCCGGCTAGCGGGGGCCGCCATTTTGGATATTGCATTACGCATGCGCGAAGACGGAGCATGCACAGTAGTCTCTTCAGTGCGGTGGCCATTACGGAAGATTGCGTATGCGCACGAACGCCAACCAATCGGAGAAGGCTCTCAGCGGGGACTACATGAGCCTCTGTATAGGTCAGGTGGTCCAGTACAGCCAATAGGGCTGCAGCTTTCCCCCTGAGGGAGAAGAGATACATTTTTGCGCGCTAGCCCACGCCAGTAGTTGAAGCTGGGAGCAGGTTAGGGGAGGTTGTAGGTGCAGGGAGCAGTAGACCATGCACTAGGCCAGTTTACCCCCATAGGCTCCAGCTATTTCTTACCATTACTCCAGATTGTGGTTGCTTCAGGGACAGGCCCTAGGTAAGGAACCTGCCCCTTTAGTTATTTGCCTGAGTTAGGGACCAGCTCATCTGCTGCGCAATCCCTGATCATTGTGTCTGGGATCAGACATCACTCAGGATAAAGACTATCTGCACGGAGGATTACGCAACGCTGTGACTGCGGCCTGCGGACTGGGGACGGACCAGCCCCACGGTATAGATGGTACGGTGATATTATCCATGCCAGAATTCACCCCACGCATAGGCAGACGACACGTTGGATCAGACGGATCCTCTTCTGTTATTCTGCGGTACCCTGGTGCAGGAGCCCCGGGCAGGTACCTAATTCAGTGCACTAACACTCCACGGGATAGCGCTATCTCCAACACTTTGGGTGGGCCCTGACATAAGGGAAAGGGACATCTGGGAATTGGTGCCCAGCACCCAAGGTACTTTGGGGACATTCATGTTGGTATATATATATATATATATATATATATATATATATATATATATATATTTATGTATATTACTGTGTTGTACAGAGTACCAAGGTTATATCTTATAGTAAAGGTTGCTAGCATATATTGTGTGCGTGCATTATTATTATTGTTCCTGTAAGACAGGGGTGGGGAACGTCAGGCCCGAGGGCCATATAAGGCACTCGAAATCATTTGGTCTGGCCCTGCTAAGGCAACTGCTATAACCGGGGTCGCGCTAATTTTTAAAAAAATGGCCGCCACACACCCGATCGGGAGGAGGTGGTGTGAGGCGCTGGCAGCCCTACATGATCCCCAGCAGCCCTACACGATCCCCAGCAGCCACTGTACTAGCCCAAGCGATCCACCAGCAGCCACCGTACTTCCCCTGCACTACCCCCGCAGCAATCCCCGCACTTCCCCCATGCTTCTCCAGCAGTTCCCCCCGCACTTACCCCAGCATCCGCCCTACACGATCCCCACCAGCAGCAGCAGCAACTACCAGAGGTAGGGGGGCGGGGTTCTGTGTGCCTGCTGTGTGCCTGCCTGTCTGTGTCTGTATGGCCCGCGAACGATGTTATAAATATCCAAATGGCCCTTGGCAGAAAAAAGGTTCGCCACCCCTGCTGTATGAGGACCATCCCACCCTGTTTTGATCCCTTACAGGTGGAGGCGCTGTAACTGAAGAATCAGGTATACCCCAGGCTCCCAGCAGCGGAGGTTCAGGTATTGCACCATACACGGTAACACAGGTATATTCCCGCACATGGTCCCCATCTGTGATTGGGGGGGCGGGGGGAAGTGTGTTACACCTGTAATACATATAATACTCCTCCCTTCCCGGCCTCTCATTTCTCACCAACCAGAGAGAGAGCAGTGGATCTGCGGCCGATGCTGTGCCCTTTGTGATTTACCCCCCCCCCCCTACCACCACCACCTACCCCCGTCCACTCCCTCCCCGTGTTTCTACAGATGACCATTACTTCTTATTTGAATGCAATTCATACTTTTACTAATAACTTGGCAAATAAACTTTCAATGTTTTTCATTTTGAAGTATATCGGTGAAAATAATGTACAAGTTTGAAGTGTACCTACAAGTTCCTATTCTGTGTGCCATAGAATATCCAGTGCACTTTCCTTTGTAGCTTTGAAGTAAATATTGCATCCTAGAATCTTTAATGCACGCGCATTTTAAGTGAAACGTCTTTGTCTTTTGTCACAGAAATTGTATTTGTGATGGTGCTGTTTTTAAATGCAATTTCAGTGACAAAACGCAAAGAAGTTTCACATAGAACGCGCGTGTGACACACACCCGTTTTAACTATTTGCACTTATATATTTATACTAACTGTGAATTCCTCGTGCTTGTTTGTGAGTCTCTGTGTGAATGTGTGTGAATGTGTGTGCGTGAGTGTGAGACAGTGTGCGTGAGTGTGAGACAGTTTGCGTGAGTGTGAGACAGTGTGCATGAGAGTGTGGGACAGTGTGCGTGAGAGTGTGGGACAGTGTGCGTGAGAGTGTGGGACAGTGTGCGTGAGAGTGTGGGACAGTGTGGGACAGTGTGCATGAGAGTGTGGGACAGTGTGCGTGAGTGCGAGACAGTGTGCGTGAGAGTGTGTGTGTGAGTGTGGGACAGTGTGTGTGTGAGTGTGGGACAGTATGCGTGAGAGTGTGGGACAGTGTGCGTGAGAGTGTGGGACAGTGTGCATGAGAGTGTGAGACAGTGTGCGTGAGAGTGTGAGACAGTGTGCGTGAGAGTGTGGGACAGTGTGCGTGAGAGTGTGGGACAGTGTGTGGGACAGTGTGTGGGACAGTGTGTGGGACAGTGTGTGGGACAGTGTGTGGGACAGTGTGTGGGACAGTGTGGGGGACAGTGTGGGGGACAGTGTGCATGAGAGTGTGGGACAGTGTGCGTGAGTGCGAGACAGTGTGCATGAGAGTGTGGGACAGTGTGCGCGAGAGTGTGGGACAGTGTGCGAGAGAGTGTGGGACAGTGTGCGTGAGAGTGTGGGACAGTGTGCGTGAGAGTGTGGGACAGTGTGCGTGAGTGTGGGACAGTGTGTGTGAGTGTGGGACAGTGTGTGGGACAGTGTGCGTGAGAGTGTGGGACAGTGTGGGGGACAGTGTGTGTGTGAGTGTGGGACAGTGTGTGTGTGAGTGTGGGACAGT
>WSYH01017097.1:0-12333 GCA_036426205.1 Ascaphus truei
AGACAGATCAGTCGTTACTCTCTCCAGACAGATCAGTCGTTACTCTCTCCAGACTGCTCATCCGTTACTGTCCTGGAACTAGATTCCATATTCCTCTGTCTTTCCTTTAGTTATGGGATTCATGTCTCCCTTGTTTAATTACTTGTCAGTTTCCCCTGTCCCAGCAGCAACGCTGCATGTAAAATGCAACATTATTGCTACATGTTGTAGTTCCCTCAGACATTCTGTAAGTTGCCATAGCAGCCCCAGCCTTTCTCTCCAGAATGGGCTAGTCTGCCCCCCCTTCTGTTTGTTTTAAGATAGTCTGTCCCAAGGCTAATCCCTTTACCCACACTGCTCCTCACTTTCCTTTCACCCTGGACGCTGAGTGAGTACTGCCTGCTATTACCCCAGCAAGGCATTTTTGTTTTACACTGTCTCATCATTGATACACTGGACATCAGACAGAGAAGCACCCTCTATCTACATTACATCACCAAGCATCTATCTCCCTGTGATTTCCCTCAATAAAACCAAGAAAGAGAAAAGGACTTGTTTGTGCTTTGGAAGAGGTGAGACATGAGTTAAGCTAACTGGAGTCATTCATACACCATTCGTGACCCTGGCTTCAGGATAGTAAAACAAAGACCTGTGTTAGGGAATTACACAGCAGCTACTACTCAAAGACTTTATGCTATACAGAATAGTCTCTGCACCCCAGGACAAGCAGCAGCTTTACTCTGCCAGACAGGGCAGCAAGCTTTATACAGCAAACTGCACACAGCCTGCAGCCTTAACAGACAAGCAGCAGCTTACACTGCACAAACAACCCTGCACACGAGGCAGCAGCTTTGCAGACAAACAGTGCCAGCTTACACACAAACCTAATTGCCTTTCTCAGTCTGAGTTCACCCCCTGCACAGCCCCATAGTGAGGATCCACCATCTCACCTACCCCTGCGCACGTCCCCACAGCCAGCGCCATCAAGGGCCACGCCACCGGACACCCGCCAGGACACGGGTCAGAGCCACCGGACACCTGTGAATACAGCTACCCCTACGCTGCACGCTGCAGGACACCGCTCGGCATCATCTGAGACAGACGCCCATCGCTGACAAGGTAAAAGACCGCATTCCACACGCACTGGCTAAAGGCCTACACACACCTACAGCATGGCAGAACTCAGAGCCTCACCAGACATCACGCAGGAAAGCGATCACTCAGACACAGAGACCGCTGCGCAACTGCAACAGGCGCAGGCAGGCGCAAGGCCCAAACGGGCAGTCACACTGACAAAAGGCCCGCGAAAAATATGAGACTGACATTGAAGCGCACCGCGCTAAATTAGAGTTGGCCAGGGAAACCATCACACTTGGGATATGCAATGTCGCCGGCGCTGGTAACTATATACAACAGCTCGAGCAGGCCATAACTCAATTGAAGATAGACCACTCGCGCTACCAAGCGCTGTCACAGGCATATTTCACCTATCTAACAAGAACTAACACGGAAGATAGCATACGAGAGCGCGACCTTCAAAAGGCGATTGACCTAGAACGTGATGGCATCGTGCAAACCGCCATCACGGAAGCTGAGAATAAGAGAAAGGACCTTTTGCAAGAGACCGCATCGCAGCGCTCAAGCACATCCAGGCACTCGTCAAGGTCAGCAAGATCAGCGCAATCTCACGTGTCTAGCGCATGCGCAAACGCCACCAAAGCACGAGCCGCCGCAGAGGCCGCACGTGCCAGGGCCGCATACGCTCAGAAAGAGGCAGTCATGAAACTAAAAAGGGTGGACGTCAACCTAGAGGCCCTAAATCAAGAGACGGAAGCCGCCGCCGCCATAGCCCAAGCTGAAGTCCTAGAAGCAGCCGCGCAACAGGATGGCGGGGAGCAACCGTACAGACGGATTGCCTCAGAGGATCCAGCCCAACGCACTGAAGACTACGTAAGGAGCCTCTTCAGTGTAGACACCAGCGCACATATCAACATGAAGGGAGTGACTCCACAGACACCAAAGACTTGCTAGGTCCACGAGGAGAAGACGCTGTTTGCTTCAATGGTACACGCTGCCTGGGATAGCCACAGCCGCAACAGTGATCCACGCCAGCGCGCACACGGAACACCGCAACAGGCCGCAATCCAGGTACACCTGGATTGCGAGCCTGTTGCGGTGGATCCGTGTGCGGTGGCGTGTGGATCACTCCCGGGAGGAGAACAGCCCTCACAACTGGCCAGCAGCCATCACGCGTCACGCCAAGGGAAGAGGCGACCGCACAGACCCTCCCAGCAACTACCTCAGACAGGGATGCCTCAGGCCCTGAGAGAAATAGCCAAGTACCTGATCGGCGTGACTGGTGCAAAGCAGGACTATCATGCTTCGACGACCGCCCTGTTAGATTAACTTTACCGGACGTGGAAGTTCACGTTCAAAGACGCAATCCACAGCTTGGACTTCTCAGCAAGGGAAGAGCTCAACCTGCTATTCAAGTTCATGGGGAACGAATCCAGGGAACACGCGGAGAGACTTCGGGTGGCAAACGCGCACCAACCCCAAGTAGGTCTTGACCTAGTGTGGGAAAGGCTAGAAGAGTCCTACGGCAGCCCCGAAGCAGTCGAGGATTTGCTCTTCAAAAGAATTAGCTTCCCCAAGATCACAACTAAAGACTACTCGAAGTTACGAGAGCTCGGGGACCTGCTGCAAGAACTGGAGTTCGCAAGGAAAGACCATTCCTTAATAGGTCTCAACGCCCTAGACTCAGCTCGTGGAGTGAGACCCATCCTGGAGAAGCTACCCTTCAACCTCCAAGAAAAATGGATCTCACAAGGCTCCAAATACAAAAGGGAGAAGCAAGTCGTCTACCCCCCATTCTCATTCTTCGTGAGCTTCATCCGCGAAGCGGCAAGGACAAGGAACGACCCCAGTTTCATCTTAGGTGCGCAAACCACATACAGTGCAAGCAGCCTGAGGAACGAGAGACCAGTGACGAGATATGGTAACACCCAAACACCCATCTCGGTCCACAGGACGAACGTGCCTCCCACGACTCAAACTACACCCGATCAGTCGGTCGCCAGAGACAAGGAACCAAGGGACCTTAACAAAGAGTGCCCTATACACAAAAGGCCGCATCTGCTTAACGAGTGTATCGGATTCAGAATGAAACCCATAGAGGAGCAAAAGAACTTACTCAGGGAATGGGGAGCTTGTTTCAAATGTTGTGCTTCCACAACTCATTTATTCAAAGACTGTAAAGAAGAAATCAAATGTACAGTGTGCGAAAGTGACAAGCACGTGACATCATTACACCCAGAGGCGCTGACATTCCATCAACTCAACAACCCATCCTCCATAGCGGAGCATGGCGGAGAGGAAGGAGAAGGAGAGCCAACATCCGTCACATCTCAGCGCACTGAGGTTTGCGGAAAAGAAGGTGACAAAATGTCCTGCTCCAAAATATGCCTTGTCGCAGTGCACCCCCAGGGACAACCTGAGAAGGCTATTCGGATGTATGCAATCCTCGACGACCAAAGCAACAGATCATTGGCGAAGACGGAGTTCTTCAACCTATTCAACTTACAGGACAATGCCTCACCCTACACCCTCAGAACCTGTGCAGGGTCAACTGAGTCAACAGGGAGAAGAGCAAGCGGTTACGTCATATGTTCAGTGGATAACAGAGTGAAAATAGCTCTCCCCACACTCATCGAGTGTAACCACATGGCCACAAACAGGGACGAGATTCCCACACCAGACGTGGCACGCCATTACCCCCACCTCAAAGGAATAGCCAACCACATCCGGCCGGTAGAACAAGGCGCCAAGATCTTGCTGCTGCTCGGCAGGGACATCATGAGGGTACATAAAGTCCATAAACAGCATAACGGACCCCACAACGCGCCATACGCCCAAAGACTTGACCTAGGATGGGTGATAGTAGGCAACGCGTGCACCAACAAAGAGCACGGGCAAGACTATGTTGACGCCCGCAGAACTGTGGTGACAGAATGTGGACACACATCTCTCTCTGAACCATGTCTTGGCCATCTCCAAGTGACAGAAGGGCCAAGCGAAGAGAAAAGACAAGGTCATACCCCTGAGATCAACAAAAACATCCTCACATCGAGGGGATGTGACAATGGCCTGGGATGCTCAGCAGTCCATACAGCTAAGGATAATGAGTCGATTCCACCAAAGGAAGAAAGGAACCTCCCAAAGGTGACCGACAAAGGGATCGTACAAAAGGCAATAAACAATCAGACAATCCTCTCGCGAGCAATGGCACGACTAAGACGTTCAGTTGTTCCTTTCCACAGAGTATAAAGTGACAAAGCAGCCAGCTGCCACGGCTGGCATCGCCGCAAACGATTGCGCCCTACAGGTGAAGCCACAGTGTCAAAAAGACTGTCCTCCCACACGTCTAAAAAGAGACAGCCACAGAGACATTTCATAAAGGGATTTACTAGGGCAAAAGAGACTGTTCTTCGTTACGTCCAGGGAGAAAATAACCTCCCGATGGCAGTTAACAAAGAGACACAAAAGTGTTCCACCAAACTACGGGGAGATGTTCTCGTGCAAGAGGAATGCACCAATGACCTACGGTGCACAGCGTTCCAGACAACAAGGAACGAGGACAAGCAAACACCATCAAGGGAAGATAGAGGATTCCCGAGGCTAACAGTCAAGGAGCTCTCCAAAGATGGACTAGGCAGTTGGGTGACTCCGCCACCATTCCATTCATCAAAAAGACGCCTCCCGAACATAGAGAACCTGCCATCCCTAGGCTCATTTTGCTCCGCCGCAACCCACAAAGGGAGCCGGAGACCAAGAATCAAATTGTGGTCTTCACATGGAAGAGATTCCTTAGCGGACACGCAGAACCAGCGCCTTCACTGAAGGAAGGTAAAAAATGCCGGCACCTTCCATCACCTGGTGTCCACCACCGTCAGAAACCCAGCCAGATCTGGATAACGTTCAACTCCAATGCTCGGCACCAGGAAGCTTCTCCAAACGGGCACTACTCACCGGACTAGATTTGACAACCAGTCTTCCAGGGGCGTTGAACCGCTTCTGCAAGGAGCCAATCGCCATAACAGCAGACATCCAAAAGATGTTCCACTGCTTCCATGTGCGAGAAGACAACCGTAACTACCTAAGATTCCTGTGGTACCAAGATGACGACATAGAAAACGAAATCACAGAGTACCGCATGAAAGTACATGTCTTCGGGAACAGCCCATCACATGCGGTGGCTGCCTACGGTCTCAGAAGAACGGCCCAAGACGGAGAAGCAGAGTTCGGGAAGGACGCCAGGAACTTTGTCGAAAGAGCCTTCTATGGGGACGACAGATTAAAATCAGTTCCCACTGAAGAAGCCATAGATCTACTCAAAAGGACACAAAAGATGTTAGCAAATGTCAACCAGAACAATGGCACCACGTGCCCACAGATCAAAATCCTGCAGAACACGTTATGGCTCACAGAACCAACGTTTCTTGCGCAGCCCGCGGAAACACCACCAACCCCAGTTGGCAACTTTGAACTCGTGGATCCTGAGAAGGATACGGAGATAAGACCTATCACAGAGACTATCATCCTAATGCCCAAATCGGACTATAATAAGGAAGAACTGATTACCAGTTCTATGGACTCTGAGAGACATTGTGGTGCATCAAGCTAACCTAGAGCTGTGCATTCACCTACCTTACCGAGATGGCAAGGACTTCAAGCTCGTCGTACCGGACGGTATCCCATCGTTATCTGGACATGAGTTTTGCATGTTATGTTGTATTGCACATATGTTCCACATAAACCTAAAATAGTGGTATCTCCAGATACCAGACGGGGAGTGTCCTGGAACTAGATTCCATATTCCTCTGTCTTTCCTTTAGTTATGGGATTCATGTCTCCCTTGTTTAATTACTTGTCAGTTTCCCCTGTCCCAGCAGCAACACTGCATGTAAAATGCAACATTATTGCTACATGTTGTAGTTCCCTCAGACATTCTGTAAGTTGCCATAGCAGCCCCAGCCATTCTCTCCAGAATGGGCTAGTCTGCCCCCCCTTCTGTTTGTTTTAAGATAGTCTGTCCCAAGGCTATTCCCTTTACCCAAACTGCTCCTCACTTTCCTTTCACCCTGGACTCTGAGTGAGTACTGCCTGCTATTTACCCCAGCAAGGCCTTTTTGTTTTACACTGTCTCACCATTGATACACTCCACATCAGACAGAGAAGCACCCTCTATCTACATTACATCACCAAGCACCTATCTCCCTGTGTTTTCCCTCAATAAAACCAAGAAAGAGAATAGGATTTGTTTGTGCTTTGGAAGAGGTGAGACATGAGTTAAGCTACCTGGAGTCATTCATACACCCTGGCTTCAGGAGAGTTACTCTCCCCAGACTGCTCAGTCGTTACTCTCCCCAGACTGCTCAGCCGTTACTCTCCCCAGACTGCTCAGCCGTTACTCTCTACATACTGCTCAGCACTTACTCTCCCCAGACTGCTCAGCCATTACTCTCCCCAGACTGATCAGCCGTTACTCTCCCCAGACTGCTCAGCCATTACTCTCCCCAGACTGCTCAGCCATTACTCTCCCCAGACTGCTCAGCCATTACTCTCCCCAGACTGCTCAGCCGTTACTCTCCCCAGACTGCTCAGCTGTTAACGACAAGGGAACTGAGATTCCGTGTGTTAGGGGAGGGGTGCGCAAACTTTTCAGTCTGTGCCCTCCTGCCTGCTCTCCTCGACTGCTCCCCACCCCCCTCTCGGCTCCGACATCAAATGACGACGCAGGGTAAAGTGCCGTCATGTGACCCCGTGGCATCCTTTGACGCCGGGTTGCTTTGGAGACGCGTCGCTGTAAGCCAAGGTAAGGGAATTTTACAGCGGCCTCGCGCGGTAACTCCGACATTTAATGTAAATACCTTCGGGAAGCGCGTGGCCTCTGTAAATGGCGGGAAGAATTGCTTTTGTCCCGGCTGAGTCTTTATTTACTCTCAGATTAAGATACTCTTTTCTATTGTATATTACTATGGGGTGTGACTGCTGTAGCTGTTACGTTCATTGTGTAGATTACTCGGTCTCCTATTTTGTGACAATTACAGAGCGTTACTTTTTATTCAGTGTTTCTTATTGTTAGTCTGTATTAATAAACTGTTTGTATTATATCTTGGGAATGGGAAGCTGGATTTCGGATCAGTATGATAACAGGGGACGTGTGAGGTGGGGTGCAGGTACCGGGCACTATACAGCAGGGTGCTGTGAGGTGAGTGCAGGTACCGGGCACTATACAGCAGGGGGCTGTGAGGTGGGTGCAGGTACCGGGCACTATACAGCAGGGTGCTGTGAGGTGGGTGCAGGTACCGGGCACTATACAGCAGGGGCTGTGAGGTGGGTGCAGGTACCGGGCACTATACAGCAGGGTGCTGTGAGGTGGGTGCAGTACCGGGCACTATACAGCAGGGGCGCTGTGAGGTGGGTGCAGGTACCGGGCACTATACAGCAGGGGCTGTGAGGTGGGTGCAGGTACCGAGCACTATACAGCAGGGTGCTGTGAGGTGGGTGCAGGTACCGGGCACTATACAACAGGGTGCTGTGAGGTGGGTGCAGTACCGGGCACTATACAGCAGGGTGCTGTGGCTTAGTTGGTTAAAGCACCTGTCTAGTAAACAGGAGATCCTGAGTTCAACTCTCAGCAGCGCCTGATATATGTTCTTTTATCAACAAGCAAAGTATTAATATACCGTAGTGTCCTCTGAGATGGAAATAAATGTGTGTGACCCAGAGCCCGCGCAGTGTGACATTAAATACTTCCCTTTACCTAATGTGTAAAAATTAGCTTGTAAGCTTTTCTAAGACTGTATCACTGGATTGTTTTTCTATGCATGTGATAGAGACAGAACTATAAAATATTGTATATTTATCCATTTTGATATTTTTCACCTTTATTATAGTCCTCGTTGTAGATGGGATTCACGTGATTCATCTTCTACAAAAAGGGAAAAAACGTATAAACCTTTTACTACTGTAACAAGCCTGGTTCATATGAGACGAGGACGCAGAATGAGAAAAAAAGGTTGTTTCTAACAAATAAGGAAGAAGTGGATTCAAATTGCACACTCCATATCTGTGTGTAAAGAATGACATTAATGAGGATGGGGATAAAAAAAGATTTTGTGCTGAATTAAAGATATTAGTGTTGCTCGGGAATTCTAAGAAACCAGAAAATACTGAGATATATAAATGAATAATTACATTTTTAGTTTCTCAATTAAATTTTTTTTATATATATTTTTATTCTAATGCTGTTTGGAAAACTATATTTTTGGTTTTTCCATCAGGCACAAAAACATACACATTTTTTCCAGTTTCCCCTCTGGTGAATCCAACAAAAATGATTGTAAAAGAGGATCATTCAGAAGAAGTTACCAACCTGTGAAAATCTTCCGAGATGAACATATGACACGGGATCTTTTTAATACCCCAGCCTTTTTCTCATTTAAGTCTGCGCCCTCCTGCATCAAATGACGCTGCAGGGTTACGTGACGTCACGTGACCCCGCGGCTTCCTTTGACACCGGGTTGCCATGGCGACGCGTCACTGGAAGCCAAGGTAAGGGAATTTTACAGAGGCCTCGCGTAACTCCGAGATTTAATGTAAATGCCTTCGGGGAAGCGCACGGCCTATGTAAATGGCGGGAAGAATTGCTTTTGTCCCTGCTGAGTCTTTATTTACTCAGATTAAGATACTCTTCTCTTGTATATGTAGCAGTGGCCCTCCTCACCTGCGCAGAGTAGCGGGTACCCCATATAAGGCAGTTGCAGGGGCGATCGAGTTGTCGGGGGTTCCCGGCGACATCTGTGCCAGGGTGCTGCCATTTTGCGTACGTTCGTGCATGTGCAGTGTAGCCCCAGGAGTACCGGCGGCCATGTTGCGACTGGCGCGGTCTTGTGATTTCTGTTGCGTCGGGCACTCCTCTTTTTGTAGACAAAGTGTATGGCAACAGTTGTAGAGCAGTTAGAACTAGCCCTTGGAGTTTTCTGCTCTTGAAGCAGTCTTTCTGCAGCTTCTCCACACCACAGGGTCACCAGTTCAGCTTCTTCAGCTAAGGATTCTTCACTCCTACCTCTGTTTGTTGATTGTTGGGCAGCTGCAGGTTTGGCTAGTGCTTTCTTTGGTGGCTCAAACTTCATATTTTTGTTTTGAAGTTGCGTGGAGTCCCCAACTCTCACTGTACCCTTGTCCTCATGGGCATTAGTTACTGTGGGATACTGGTGCTTGGGCAGTGCCAATACCTTTTTCCGTATTGGAGGAATCTGTATCAGAGTCTCCTTCATATTCTGGAGCTCTGTAATTTTTGTCGTCAAGGTTGCCGCTGCGTCTGTTTTCTCCTTGGTGTACTGACTCAAGGGAATGGAACAGTCTCTCTGTCTCTCCAGCTCTTGCTCCAGTTTCTGAGCCGTCTCACACTCCCTCTCATACAGAGTCACCTGGTATCAAAGCTCCGCCTCCAATGATGCTCTGAAGACCTGCAGCGTGGCCTTTAGCTCCTCATACTGCTCTGTGGGGACGTACTGTGTATTCAGACGTTCCTGCAGCGCTTGTACCTCTTTAGCAGCCTGCAGCTTTTCTTCCTGCAGCGTTTGCTGCTTCTCCTCAGCATACTAGAGGTGTGTACGCAGACCTTGCAGTTGGTTCTGCAGTCGGTGCTCTGCTTCAAACATTTCCTCTTTCAAAAGTTTATTTATTTCTTTAAGAGCCTGCAGCTCTTCATTCTTTCCCTTGACGTATTCTGTCAACTCAGAATTTTCTTTTTTTAATCTTAAATTTTCTCTTTTTTCAGTCTCTGTACTATTCAGGGCTTCCTTGCAGTCCACCTTCCATTTTTGCACATCTGCTTGGAGGTGGGCTGTCTCCTGGCGTGAGACTTCCATCTCCAGGTTTAAGTTCTGAAGCTCCTTCTGAGAGACTTTGAGATCTAAGTTAAGATGTAGGATAGTTTTCCTTGAAATGTCCAGCTCCTCAGTGAGACTGTGTAGTTCCTTTCTGTAAACTTCCAGGTCTGTGCGGCAGCTGTTGGTCTCATGATGTGAGGCATCCAGTGCTCTGTGGAGTGTCTGAACCTCTTTCTGAGCTACGTCTGCTTCTATCCGGCCACTGTTGACCTCCTGTCGTGAGGCATTCAACTCTATGCGCAGAGTGTGAACCTCTTGCTGGAAGACTGTCATCTGCTTCAGTGCCTCCTCATACTTCCGCTTTAGCGTAGCCACCATTTTGTCAGACTGGCTCTGCTTTACATCCATGGTGGAAATAGTAGCCTTTGCAGTATCTAGCTCAGTCTTGAAGCAAAGTATTAATATACTGTAGAGTCCCCTGAGATGGAAATAAATATCTGCGTAAAAATGAGATTGTTAGCCTTTTAAAGACTATATCACTGGATTGTTTTTCTATGCATGTGGTAAAGACAGAACTATAAAAAAAATGTATATTTAACCATCTTTATGTTTTTCACCTTTTTTATAGTCCTCGTTGTAGATGGGATTCACGTGATTCAGAAACTATTTGTTCCGCTGGGATCCACTTTAACTGGCCCGTTGTGTCAGAAACAGATCTCTGACACCTCTATTAGAGGGGCGTGTGAGTAGCGGGGACCGGGGGGTGTGAGTAAGTTGTGACACCTCTATTAGAGGTCTTTATTGCATTATTGCAGCTCTGAGCATTATGCCTCCTCCCTCGTGTACACGTCTCATGTCCATGGTATCAGGTCACCGTTGCCCTTGCTCAAACCGGTGAGAAAAACTCAACATACAAAGTCTCAGAAAGTTCAACTTTGACCCTTTGTGAGAGACTTTGCAGTCAGTGATTTCTCCCGGGATATACCCGGTGTTCCTGCAGCCGCTGTGCGCAGGTCTGTGCTGTGCTATCATTCTCCCCTCACAGAAGCAGCAGCCTGTGCTGGGAATGTAATATGATGCGGCCTCTGTCCTGCTGCTGATGTGGCTTCCAACTACACATCTGGAAGAATAATCTGTCAGCTGGCTCGTTGGTCTAGGGGTATGATTCTCGCTTAGGGTGCGAGAGGTCCCGGGTTCAAATCCCGGACGAGCCCCTCTACTTTTATAGCCCTATGAAGACTGTAAAATACTTTTACATTTAGATTTTATCAATATTCTTGTCTTCCCTGCCAGCGAGCGTGTGATGGGGCTGTGGTGTGTGGCGAGCATGCCGCGCGCAGTGGCGGTCACTGGGAACCTGGCCTGAGACCTGTAATGTAGTATCATGAAGATGCAATAGTATTGTGGTAAGGTGAACAAGTAGGCGCAAACAAATAAAAGGTAGTCACTATAATAAAGGTGATAGTGAATAAATCTCTCTAATACAGGGTTTCCCAAACTTTTTTTTCCGTGACCCGGTTATTTTTGAACTTCTCCTTCGTGACCCACTAAAAATTTTATCGCCTATACTGGCCTATAGGGCCTGCACAGACACACACACAGCCACTGATACACACACACACACACACACACACAAAGCCACTGATACACACACAGCCACTGACAGACACACAGCCACTGACACACGCAGCCACTGACACACACACTGATACATACACACAGCCTCTGATACACACACACGCAGCCACTGACACACACACGCAGCCACTGACACACACGCAGCCACACAGATACACACACACACTGATACACACACACACACTGATACAGATACACACACACACACACACTCGCTCTCCCCTATACCCACACACACTCGCTCTCCCCTATACCCACACAGACACAAACAGTGAATTACAGGCAACGACGGATGTGCCCATATCGCGGAACAAGGCACTATCTGCCCTTCCATTGGCTGCCCGCCGACCATATGATCGCGTTGCGGCAAGGAAAGGCAATATTGTTGTCTTCCCTGCCAGCGAACGCGTGATGAGGGCTGTGGCGTGTGGCGAGCAGTGGCGGTCACTGGGAACCTGGCCTGAGACCTGTAATGTAGTATCATGAAGATGCCACATGAGCAGCTGAAAGAGACACCGTGCAGCAGCAGCCCTGAAAACCAGTAAATTATTAGCTACAGAAAAAGAAGGGCTCGTCCGGGATTTGAACCCGGGACCTCTCGCACCCAAAGCGAGAATCATACCCCTAGACCAACGAGCCAGCTGCAATTCCTGTGTGTGATCTATGCATGACATTAAGTGTAAGAATTAGAGTGTAAGCTTTCTGTAACAATGTCACTGAATTGCTTTTGTCCCTGCTGAGTCTTTATTTACTCTCAGATTAAGATACTCTTTTCTATTGTATATTACTACTAGCTGAGATACCCGGCGTTGCCCGG
>WSYH01017098.1:0-12332 GCA_036426205.1 Ascaphus truei
GTGTGTTCAGTGCGCAGTGTGTGTGTTCAGTGCGCAGTGTGTGTGTTCAGTGCGCAGTGTGTGTGTTCAGTGCGCAGTGTGTGTGTGTTCAGTGCGCAGTGTGTGTGTGTTCAGTGCGCAGTGTGTGTGTGTTCAGTGCGCAGTGTGTGTGTGTTCAGTGCGCAGTGTGTGTGTGTGTTCAGTGCGCAGTATGTGTTCAGTGCGCAGTATGTGTTCAGTGCGCAGTATGTGTTCAGTGCGCAGTGCGCGGTGCGCGGTGCGCAGTGTGAGTGTACGGTGCGCAGTGAGAGTGTACGGTGCGCAGTGAGAGTGTACGGTGCGCAGTGAGAGTGTACGGTGCGCAGTGCGGGTGCGCAGTGAGGATGCGCAGTGTGCAGTGAGGATGCGCAGTGCACAGTGAGCGTGTGCGTGTGCAGTGCAGTGTGTGTGTGTGCAGCGTGTGTGCAGTGTGCAGTGAGTGTGCAGTGTGTGTGCGCAGTGCGCTTTTTTTTTCATTTGGGGTCCACGCTCAAACCACGTTACAGCGGATCGCGCAATAACAGGGTTGAGCTGTTCTTACAAGTAATGGACAATGCATCAGAAATTTCTCTGCATAAATTAACATGGATATTTCTGTCATGGTATGAATGACAGCGTTGATTCCATAAAAGTTCACGCTGGTAAACCTCAGAAATCAAATTTTCAATAGTCGAGTAGTCCATATTCTCACAGCAAGCAAGCACAACTGAACTCGTTTTAAAAGTATTTGAACAGTATCCAGGCAGAATAGATTACCTAATTTTTCATTAGCTTTTAATTTTCATTGGCTGTTAGCCGCTCACATGACCAGGCTGTAGCTCTACAATAGCAAACAAGTTTGTCTCCTTGTAGCTCACGTGCATGTGCAAGCTTGCGCTCACTATGGCAATGTGCTTTTGGAATACACACGTTTGTTTGTTGCAAGAGCTATGTAGCTTGCTCCGTATCTTGCACTAGTGAGTCCCTAGGGTTTTATGTTTCAAATATATTTTATTGTTTTTGTAATTACTGTACTTTGTGTATTTTATTTTGGTTAATGCCCAAAACCAGGAATATTGGGCATTAGTCTAGAAGTGGGTGTGTCTACCCGGGGCGTGTTTATCCCCTTCATTACCTTAGCGGTTAGCCACTAAGGCAATTAAACTTTGCTTTTAGTTTACATAGGATTGAAGCAAGGGGTCTACGGAGCTGAACCACATTAATTTCAGGTCCGGGGACCCCCTGCTTCCCAAGGTAGAGGCCTCCTTATGGGGTGCCCATATATGGGGCTATTTAAATGTCCCTGTCACTTGGGGCCGTGACACGGGAGATTCCGGCACCCCATACGAAATGTGCTGGATTTGAGATAATCAGCAGTATTTCCATTATTTCCCCCAATACTGACATCAGGCACACTGGCCTGTAGGTATCTGCCCTACTTGTACAATCATTTGGAACAACGGTTAATAGTTGCTGGTTAAACTGTTCTGTTAATGGTGTTCCCTGCACACCCCTAAGCATTTTAATATCCTTGCATATATCATGTCTGGCCCCTTTGACTTGTCCACTTCATTTTGAAAATTTCAGGAGGGCTTTCTGCTACGTATGCACCTTTCCAGGAGAAAGGAGGGAGGGTGACAGGGGATGGGTATGAGGTTAGAGGGGTTGACACCATCTGTCAGATTGAAGTCTCCTTTAATTGCCATTTTAAGAATCTCTTAAGAATATTAATAGCCTATCAAATTCCTCTCTTCCTGGACGTTGTAGGTGACCTTAGTATGAATAACAACCTTTTCACCAGTTTCTAGGTTTACCCGTCTTTTTTACCTTGTACTAAAGTACCCTCTATGTCACAGAAAGGCCAACAACCTCCTCACTTCCTTCCCACTCTGTCCTTTCTAAATACAGTGTAACCTGGTATAGCCAAGTCCAACTTCTGATTTTCATTGAGTCATGACTCCGTAATAGTCACAATATCCTAGTCAACCTCACCAGTGTGTGTGCAAGTGTATTTTTACACAAATAAAGACATTTCGACCCCTTCTAAAATATCAGGCTCACTACATCACAGCAAAGAGAGAGCAGCATGCAACACAACTGTGCATCACACTACACCACATTTCAACAACATTAACTAGATTACTATGTGTTTTTTTAATTAGGAAAAAAAAAACATATTACTTACTTCAACAGTCCCTTGTGGACTCACTACTTCAACAGTCACTTGATGATTTGGCGAAGATGAATTGCTGAAAGCAAAATCAAATGGTAAGGTCACAAGCTTGATTTTTCAACAGAACAGACTGCAACAAAAAGTTCACCAGAAAGGAGGATCTTAAGTCCCCCATTCCAAAGACAGAACAGTGTTTAAAAAGGAAAACGGTAGTTCTCAAAAATAAAAAAAAAGTTGCTACGGGAAACATCTGTCTAATGCAAAGTAAATGTCATTTTAGATATTGCCAACTTTAAAACCGTGAGACTCCAGCATTTTGATAGCATTGGGCTGAGAATCTGCAGATCTGGCACCTAAAGATGCTCAAGTAAATTGTCAGTTTTAGATTACGACTGATTTCTCTTTGGCCACAGATTTCTAGTATACCGCACTTACCTGTCTGGTACACTGTAGGTACTGTGCTGCGTAGAAGAGGTAAATGTAGGCGTCGTGGTTGGGCTGGTATCTACATATGCTGTGTCTGGCCAAGGCGAACACTGAAGAAAGAGCACAAGAAACATAATTAGGTAAATAGTTAAAAAAAAAAAAGTGGAAATAACTAGGTAAATACTTAACCAGTCCATAGTTTAGCCATTTTTGCAAATCAACAGCCACTTCCAAAAAAATGGGGCAAGTATGAGAACATGGGTACGCAAGGGAATTTGCAGTTTATTATTACACTGCAATAATAAAATGGAAAATGTAATGAAGGGTGGTTTTAAATGGAACTATGCAACCAGTAAATCCATACACTAATTTGAGTACAGGGACTTGTTTTTTTTACTAGTGTATCGTTATCTCAAGTTTCTTAGTAGGCAGTATACAATATCAGTCCAAGTATCAATCATGGGGCAGATTTAATATTCTCTAAAGAGGCCAGCATGCACCACATTGCCTATTGAACCAGCTCCTAAAGTGTAGTACTTTAACAAATGCGCTGGACAGTTTTACCTACAACAGTTTTAGTCTGCAACTTGGAAAAAAGTCTCTTTTTTTTTAACCACGGTTTCTAGAGTTTTGCTACACATATGAAAGTTCTGTAATAAGCCAGCTCAAAGATTTCCTCAATGTATTTTAGAATTTAAAATGCAGAAGCAACAAACAATATTAGTCCTGTGCATCAAGCTCATGCATGGCATGTTGCATTTTTTTTTAATACATATTACTGAACAAAAGTGGGCAAGACCTAAAATAGAATCACTTTATAGAAGACACGGACTTAAATGATCACATCAAAGTGAATGCCAGACAGATTAAGATTGGACAACATATTGCAAAATTCAGAATGTTCACCTTCAGATTAAATGTACGATTCCTTAATGTTGACAATTACAACAAGTCAGCAGTACTAGATGTTCAAGATGTCATTTAGATGTCTATTTCTCCATCAGCTAGTCTTTTTGCAGACAACATGCTTTCTCTCTCCCTCTGCAGTCTTGACTTACTTCTGCGCTTAGAATTTCTTCCATGCAACAGGAATAAAACCATGCTGCTATAAAAGCCTTGGTCTCTGCTTCTCTCCTCAAAATCATTCCAACGGTTTACCTTCTCATGTTATAAGGTCTATAGGCTCCTCACTTCTTATATATAAGCCTTAAATCATGCACTTGACCTTTACTTATTTCTTGCTCACTTCACTGTGTTTGTGCCAATGCCTTCAGTTTGTGCCCCTCTTATTTGCTCCCCAATCTTGCCTCTTGAAAAGGTGGATATGTAAAGGTTGTAGAGCACACTTTAGTAAGTGTTCGATTTTAAAAAATTTTTTTTATTGCATATCACCCTCTGTGCGCTACAGGGAAAGTAATATCGCAAAACGTAACAGAAAAGCTGGTGCTCTTAAGTTAGCTCTGCATACATGGCTTGTGCTATTTAAAAATAAAAAATAAATAAAGGTTTGTGATAGACTAAATAGCTTGTGTTACACCACAGAATACTGCATTCCCCAATTGCACTTGAATACCTGCTGTACCTTTCCTATATTATTGCCTGATTATTTTGCTAATCCATTAAAAATCGGGGATAACTTTGAAAGCAAATATTTTTGTTAAAGATCTTAATGCCCTGACAGTTTTTAAAGCTTATTTATCTAGTGCTACTGCTCTAAGCTTGCATAGCTAGAAGGGTGCAATGACCCTGTATACGTCAAAATGTAATTTTCTATGAAAATGGTTCCCATCATGTCTTATTATAGAAGTCCCAGGTATCTCTCCACGTGTTGTAAAAATTAGTATTTTGGGAGGTATAAAAGTCAATAGGTACTCTACCAAGTTGGACTCCCTCTTCTCTCCACAAAAGCCCTCTTTCAGGGTTCCAGCTCAGTGTTGCAAATTTTGGTCAAACTAAAAAACGCATGCAAAATGTTTCTCGCAAAACCAATTTCAATTTGACCGTTCAAAAATGTGTAGAGCCAAAACTGGTGCAGGCGTCTGAAGCGATCAATTACATTTTCACAAATACTATTTTTTATGCTAGTGAGAGTAGAGAGGAGACGCACTAAGGTCCATTGCACTCGCTCTAGTATTAACCCTCTCTCATTCAAGTCTATAACAGTTAACGCTGTCGGGTGTGTTGACCAAAAAACAGACCTCGGTGAATCTACCCCAAGTGTTTATATTAATGTCTTACAGAAAGGGCTCCTTCCTGAACTTCATTTAAGAAAAACCATTTAAGAATCCAGCTGTGTCTGTTCCAGCAGCAGAATGCAGCCGATAGGAATTTTAGGGAGATCCTTTAAAAAAAAAAAAAAAAAAAAAAAAAAAGAGGATGAAGAAATGGCGCACATGTTGTACTCAGGATGATTTAGCTACTAGAACAGACTCAAAGAACTGGAGACATTGCTTTTTGTGTTTTTGTCTCGTAAGCAAGTCATACATACATTTTAAAAAGCAGTTAGCCCATGGATACACCAGATAGCAACACCTTGCAAAATTCTACACACTTCAGCAGCATACCGAAAAGCTCCCCCCGCCACCCATGGCAGCACATTTTGCTTAAGTGTTAGATTTAGGAAGGATTCCTTGTTGGGGTAAAAAAAATATTTGATGAGTGAAAATAAATCATTACTATTTCATGTAAAAGACAGAAGGAAAAGAAGGTGCTCCCTATAAATATTGTTTTCTACATAACATTAAGTAGTGTGACTGCACAAAGACACCAGACATTGTTCTCCCCCTCAAAAAAAAAAAAAAGCGAGCTAGTTGGGTTCATATTTTATTACAATCCCTCCAAGAAAGAAGGTGGCATACAGTCTTTATATAGTTTTATTGCTTCTCAATGATATGGGTTGTAATTAGCCTTCAAAATCAGAGGGTAATCTGAAAAAAACACAATTATGATAGATGAATAATTCAGAAAACTTTCTAGCTATTTTATGGACAAACTCCTTTCCTAAATGCTTCATTTAGTACTAAAGGCGGACAGAGATGCGACATTAACCACTCCATCTAGAGTTTTCAGTGAAAAAAATGGGCACTAAAAGACATCCATATCTAGTAGAAGTATCTAAAAGGGGTGAATCTGTCAAGAATACTTCCAAGTTTTCCAATCGTTTCATTTAGTGTTGTACTTCGGGAAGGAAGAGAGCTTCAACTGGGAACTCTGCCCTGTCTTATATCTCCCATGATCTTGAAATATGTAAACTTGCTTAAATTGCAGGAAACAAATTTAAAATGCCCATATTCTTTACTCCATCAGAACCATCACAAATAGGTCATTTTTGGCCTAAATCTCATCTTAATGGAAGATGTATGCTTTTCTCAAATTGGTCAGTCATAAATGCAACTGTGCTTGGTATCTTTGTGCACCCAATTACTACTTGCATTTACAAATAAGTTTTTCAAAATGTGAGAAAACAAAAATACACAGATTTTAGCCAGTGGGCATTTGGATCATGGAAGCATGTCCTATATCTAACACTTATTCTTGCACAAGAGGACTTGCACAATTTAAAAAAAAAGTAAGCAGGTGTCCCTTACGCTGCCTCGCTTTGCCAGAGAATCACCGCAGTCTGCTGGCAAAGTCCGCTTGCTGGACTTTTTCTGCTCATGTTCAACTGCATCTTCAATTATAGGCTCAAGCCTCATCTGGGATAAACACCAAAGATTTGGATCAATTTTCTTTTCATGACATAGTCAAGAAAGATCTAAAAGCCTTTTGTGTTTTATCTCCTTCAGCTTGAGGACTTAAAAACTCAAGAAAAAAATGGTATTAAAAAAAAAAGTGAGGCACTTGGCCAAACTATTAATTTGTAAAATTAAAATATAAATTTGGAAGTTTCCTTTAAACCCACTGTGTAAGGTTTTTAGATCTGTACATGACTTATTCCTTATATTTACCTTTAATATTTCTCCAACATTAACATTAATCCCTTCACTGTCAAAAGGGTAAGTAATTACAATGAGTTGCAATGAGTTAGCAACACAGGTATTAATAGTGGTGGACATTAAGCTTTCCACAATCAGTCCAATCATTCCCACCCAAGCCAAAATGGCTACAATGTGTTTTAAATTGTGCTTGCCATTAAAAGGCAGTTAAAAGAAAGGAGCGATTATTTCCATTATATCCCAAATATTTCCTATTTTTAGTGCATAAAACAAAAGATATTTACAATAGCTGGGCCCCATCCTCCATCTCCCTCCAAAATAAAATGCTGGTAATAATGACTAAAACCATAAACAGACCTCTCTGGCGCTGATGGCTCAAAAAGCACGATAGATCTGAGATGGAATAAACTTGAGTCATTGCCAACAGCTGATTTGGAGAAGTTGGCGCCACGAAGCTGAGAGGCTGACGGAGAGCACCATCCACAAACGGGAGAAGATCCATTTGCTTGTGAAATTGTCCACATTAAGGCTTGAGACCTCACCACTTGATGTGAGTAGGTTTTCAATTTTTACCCACGGCGGAGGAGCGTATAACGGAAGTGACCGAGGTCATTACCATTCTTAAATGTTATGTTGTAAGCACGGAGTGTGTGCATACATATGTATTTTATCATTTATTTCATTTTTATACCCTTATTAAATTGTTACCCTTTGCCTGATATACCAAGCATATCAATTCTTTTCTCTGGTAATGCACTGGGGTTTACATCAATGCAATAATTCAAGTTTATTCCATCTCAGATCCATCGTGCTTTTTGAGTAATCAGCGCCAGAGGTCTGTTTATGGTTATATCTATACTGGACATTAGACATCCAGGGGACTTTTTAGGCTGCTTTTGGGACAATATTACAGGGTCACCACATGGGACTTTAAGGTTTATTAGTTATGTTCGTTATGTGTTTGATATATGAGTGATTTTCAGTCACATATTTACAATTCACTATTTATGTGTTATATTATTAGGAGATATTAGCGCTTTTTGTACACTAATTGTTTATTTTGGTAATGACTGTTACATCCCAAAGTTGTACTCCAAGATTCTAAATTTAAAAACACAGCCCAAAATAATCTTGGCGTTCCAACAAACCCCAATGCCTATGCACTACTAAAGTCTTCTACTAGATGAAGAATCTGGAAAATCGATTGCACAGCAACACAATGTGAAAAAAACGCTTTGCACTGAAAGTTTTAGGGGCAAAATACCTAAACACCAAGTCTATTTAGAAATGCTTGGCAGCCAGCAATATTCAATGTCATGTTACCTCTGTGAGGATTGTGGTTTCATAGGAAGGTTGGTATTTCTCTCTCTCTTGAGCTGTTCTTTTCTCCATCTTCTCTCTGTCTGTTTTCTGCTTCCGGTCAGCTCCTTTTGGCTGGAGATATGATTAATAAAAAAGCATGAACCAATTACAGAGAAAAAGGCAGCTTTGATTTGTTCACCAAGATAGTTCCAAATGCTCAAACATTACACTTTTCCCTCAGCCACGAATAAATTTGTGAAGATGAACAAAATAGACCGGTGGAAAAAAAGGCTTGATGCGGTCATCAAAAGAACTGCCATTATTACAAGGAAAGTTTTCATTTATACTCAAAATTGGTAACTAAGGAGACAAAAGTACTGTGGAAAGGGAAGCTTTCACGTTGCAACCAAGATGGCAATAACAAAGCCACTATTCTATGCTCTCTTCTGCTCACTAAATACATATTACTGATGTGACCAAATTAGGCCCCAAAAAACGACATTTCATATAACATATGCTGAAAACACTTAAATATATTATTAAAAAGTCCATATACCAAACCTTTTTAAAGTGTTCTTGAACAAATTGGTTGATGTAAACTAAGAATAGGAAGCTGTTTTAGTTAACTTATCTTTGGCTTATTCTACCAAATATAATGATTATCTTATCCTTTCTTAGAAATACTTCTGTTAGGAAGGGCATGCACAAATCAGAGTACCTTTTTAAACTATTATAGGGATGAAAACCATAATCTACTGAGACCCCACTGTAAATAAATTATTTTTGAAAGTTTAAAAACATTTTTTCCCCCAAACAACTTACTGTAATCTTTTTTCAACAAAAGGTATAAATGACAAACAGTTAGCCGAAAGAAAATGTTACTGCCAGTAATACACTTTGGTTCTACATACTGTAGGACAGATTCTTTAAACACTTAAAGACAATTGCAGCTCAACCCCGTTATAACGCGATCCGTTACAACGCAAATCTGTTTATAATGCGATGCAAGGGTGGCTCCCAATTTTCATATTTATCAATACTTTACAACACGATTATTGGAATCTTAAATACTTTATTGTACAATGCATACAATTGTACATTATTTCTAACGCGATCCGCTTATAGCGCAATGTGATTCTTTGGACCCCAAGCACAGCGTTATAAGGGGTTGAGCTGTACTAATGGAAGTAGAAATACACTCTGTGGAATAGAGAACTGAAGAGACATATTAAACATTTCTATTTTTGTGTAGCACATTTATCCAGAGAGTTTTACAACCGATGAAAAACTAAGTCAACTTTGTTGAGAATTGCCAAAGAGTCATGTTACCTTAAAAACTTTGATTTGGCAGCTGGCTGAGTGCAGGTGATCAGTGTACTCCCCATTATCATTCTGTTTGAAGCTGTCAACCTGAATTCTGAATGGAACTCCTTTTTCACCCCCATGCTTCCGAGGGGTGAACTCTGTGCTAATACAATGCACCTTAAAAAAAAAAAAAAAAAAAAATAAGAGAGAGCATGGTTTGTGTACAGATTGCACTACAGGAAGACGGTGGGTGAAATACAGGAGTTTAAGAATAAGTTGAAGTAAAACAAAATGACACAGAATTTCCTAGTAGATATTTTAAGGGTTTTAAGGGGAAATGCATAGGTGTAATTTGTGTCACAGTGAAACACTTCTATTTCAGGGGTGAAATGCATCCCCACAAACAAAATAAATTAATTGCATGTCTGATTTGCAGCCTCCTACCAGGTTCACAATGCAAAACAAGCAACCAATCGCATACAGATTATTCCAAAAGGGATAACTATTTCTGAATAGGATCTGCTGCTTCTGTAAACACGCACTTTGCAATACTAGAAGTGAATGCTCTAGGCTACAGCTTTATGTCCCCCACCCCCCCTCCCGGTATGAAGAAATGGGCCTCCTGAGATGAACCGCATAAATTTAGCTCCAGATACCCCTTGCTTCCTAAGATACATACCTCCATAGGTACTGCCGGTAGCATCGCCAACTGAGTGAAAAATATGGTGGGTTAACTGTCCCGTGGCATGGGAGATAAAAGGAAGCTGTGACGTCACCTGTTATGGCTACATATTGGCCCATGTGATGCGGGAGCTTTTTAACCTGCATAAGTGGTACCTTCAGAGGTATTTAAATGTGTTGGAATGTACAGTAAGGTAGAGGGATGCAATTTATAGCAGAAAGACGATAGTGGATGCTCAGAGTAATTGCATGCTGCTCCATTATACAAAAACAAACTTGGCATTGCCAGATTATAATAATGCACTATAATGTAGAAAAAGACCTGACTACACCATCATACGAGTATTTTACTAGATTCATTATTTTTCTTTGTTTCGTTAGGTTATCAGTATAGTTATTTATGCATGTACAGTATATAGAGTACAGTATATGCATTCATACATGCATATGTAGCTGGATATATGTCTGTACTTATGTTCTGTGTTGCAAAGTAGCAAGTTCTGCATTTTTTTCTGCTTCACATACATTTTTGTAAGGACTACACCATTTTGAAGCTTACAGCAGGTTAGTGAATTTACATTTCTCAGAGAAGGGCAACACAAGACTGCAGCTCTACTTACTGTGGCTTCAAACAACTAAAATATATTGTTCAGTATAAGTTTGAGCCTAGATTAGGGAAGCATTGCACTAAAAATGTTCATATTTAGGTGTGCCGGGAATTATACTTCAGTTTGCCTGGATCCTGCAGCATCATCTGCTACACAAGGTTATTACTGGGCAGCTCTCTGAATGCCCTCTACACTAATATTATACTGGTTTTTGTCTGCACCATTACCCTCCCTCACATTCATCTACCAGTCTCTTTCAATCCTTTTTTTTTTTTTTTTAAACAATCATCACACCTTGTTTTCCTGACTTATCCCATTCTCCAATATACAGTACTCTACTTTCTATTCCATGTTCGCTGCAACATCTCAAAAACACGTTTTCTCATTCTTTAATCTACCTCAGCTCTCTCCTTACTACATACACATCTACTCCTCTTTCCTCTCTCACCTTTGCCCTCATGAACGCAACTGCTTTTCCCAGTCACTTCTGCCATCTATCTCCTGTGCTCTTAAGTTATACTTTCACCTCCCTCCATCTCTAGGCTGCTGGAGACATTTCTCCAAACCTTTGCCCCTGCCGTATCCCCACCTGCTTTCCTTCTCGAACATAAACCCCATCATCTGTATCTAAAAGCTCAAACCCTTCCAAGCTATCAAGAACCCTTCCACCCTGCTTCACTCCCATTTTCATGTGTATTCTGGAATGCTTGCACTCTGAAATACTTGTTGTACATGACTTCTCTTCACCTTTGCACTAACCGAAACTTGGCTCGCACACTCTGACTCGATCCTTGGAGGCATTTCCATCTCCAAGAAACCTTGCCCCTTGGGACGCAGGAGTGGAGTAGGTGTAGGTAAGGGCTCTTCTCACACAGTTTCAGCCCTTACCTACACCTGCTGCTTCCCTGACATTCTCATCCTTTGAGGCCCACACAATTACGTCTTGTTTCTCTCTAATCTCTGCGCATTGCTTTGATCTATTGGCCACCTAACTCCTCACACTTACATTTCCTTTCTGACTTTGAATCCTGGTTATCCTTACTCTCTTCTGATTCACCCACTCTCCTCTTAAGGGACTTTACCACCACATAGTCATCCCCTCATTCCTGGGCATCTCACTTCCTCTCCCACTCCTGCGTTTGGCATCCACAAGGACGGTCACTTCCTTGATCTAGTCTTTACCAAAAAAAACCTGTCCTTTATCAGATTTCTCACTTCTTTCCCGCCCTGGTCTCATTTTATCTCACACAAACTCCAGCCTATCCTTGATATATACAAAAGAAACAGCGCAAAAGACCTCATAGTGTAGTATGAATATAAAATTGTAATATTATAACAGGTGAGTATTGCACGTACATCAGATTGAATAATTACTGGCAGTACATGTATATGGACATGTTACCAATCAGCCACGAGTGGAATGGGTTGTCTTTACGTGGGTAGAATCTCCTTCCCCTCTCCTCTGATGGATCAAGGCTGCCGTGGTGTGTAGTATTAACCCAGCATCCAGCTGCAGCAGTCCGGTGGAATTCGTCTGCTTCACAGCTGTTGGTTCAGCGGGGCACTATATATCCACATGGTCTCTATAACACTTCTAAATGTATCTCTATTGGGATCTAGTCTATGTAAACTATCCTCCCCTTAATCTCACTTCCGCTAGCATAGGAATGTATTTAACATTATACATTTTATGTTGTATTAATCTTTGTTTCTTTTATCTTTTAGCATATGGAGCATATTGTGTTTAAATAAAGTTTTTTAACCTGTTTCCCATGTTTAGAGGGCTTATCCCTTTAATTTTCCCTCCACTTGATGAGAGGCTGGACTCAAAATAAACAGCCAATCACAAGACAGGGACTGGTATAAGAAGCGCACCTCTAGACACCTCCGATATCCCTGAAGAAG
>WSYH01017099.1:0-12332 GCA_036426205.1 Ascaphus truei
GTTACATTTTGTTAGTGCAGAGCGCCATTGATATATATTTTTGCACTGATCTACACCTGACTGGGGTTCAGGGATATATCACAGGCTTCCTGCACAATAGGATATAGCGCTACCTATCTGTTTTTTATACCTTGATCCTTATTAGTGTAACGGATATTCCCCCTACCCCAATCGCAGATAGAGTGCATGTGAGGGGGAACCTATATGTTACCAGGTGTGGTGCGTATACCTGCAGGTTCACAGGAGGCCTGAGCCTCCGCTGATGGGAACCCGGGGTGAATCCTCTGAAACGATCTTCATTACAGCGCCTCCACCTATGTAGGATTCCCCACACAGGACCCATATATATTAACCATACACCAAAGGTATATATAACTCAGGTTTACTATATGCAGATAACATCACACAATACACATGCATCAACCTCAATGTCACCTTGTGACATTACTTCCCAGGGGTGATAACCCCACACCGTATTTACAGTCCCCAATGTCATCCACTCCCACTTAGGAGTATATACCCCGGGCCCACCACGTGTACCCCCACACCGTGTCCACAGTATACCCTTGTCCCGTGGTCAGCGTTGCCATTATGTGTGAGTACTCTGTTGGTGCACTTATAACGATACCTGCCCAGTGCGACAGCACCTGGGCTTTAAAAGATCTTCACAAAGGGTCCGCCGATCTCCTGCATGACGTCCTGGTTTCCCCCAACGCGGGGATCCGTCAGGGGCGATCTCACCCTGGATATAGTCCTGCTCTCTCAATGGAGTAGGCTTGAGCCCAAGCCTCTTTGCGGGAAGCGCAGCGTCCGCTGTGTCCCTAACTGCCAATATCACTAATGGGCAGGATCGCTAACCTAGGGCCTGTCCCTGAAGCACAACAAGCTATAATGGGTCTCAGGACAAACTGGGGCCTAGGGGGCTGCTGGCCTAATGCAGCGGGTCACAGTCCCCTGCAATCACCTCCTACCCCTAGCTCTTCCTGGTCTTGACTAACATGGGCTCCGCGCGCAAAATGTATCAATCCCTCAGAGCAGGGAGATATTGCAGCCCTATTGGCTCCCTGGTGTCATGTGGGGCGCTCGAGGCTCATGGGACTTCTAGTCCCTTTCAAGAGCCATCTCCTCATTGGTGGGGGGTTCGCGCGCTAAAACTGCGCCTGCGCGATCTCCCTGAGGCCATCCCGTCGCGCAACTGTACTGCGCATGCGCAACAAACAACATGGCGGCGCCCTTCACTCTGCCGAACCGCTGGAGCCTCCGCAATTGTCGCACCATATCTGGCAACCCCTCCCACACCTACCGAGGCGCGCGCCATACGTGTACACACCCCCGCACCTCTCCCGCGACCGGCCACCCTACTCCCGACCGCCGCAATGAGTACCTGGAGGGGGTCCGCTGTGCAGAGAGGGGACCCGGCTACATCCTCCCCCTGGTGAAAACCCCAACAACCTCGCTTGGGCAGCACAACTATAACTATACACAACAGTTATATAATGAAAATTTGCACAACATCATAAAAATGCAGCAAACAACTACAATCTTGCACCTTGGCAGCTCTATATCAGATTGTACATTTCATTGAACATCACTATTACAGACTGCAGTTTGCTGCGAGCCCAATGCTGAGCCTCATATTGGGTTGCCCCAATTTGGTCATAGGTTACCCGGTTTGGAGGATACCTTACTCTTTGGCTCCTACGGAGCTGTTCTTCAGCAATTCCCTCTGGGGAGTAATAGGTACAGTCCTGAAGCTCAGCCTCTTCCCTTGAGGGGATAAATGTCTCTGAAAAGTCTCTGTTTGTCTCAAAGCACGGGCTCAGCGGATCCAAAGGCAGGCCCTCTGAAGCCACCTTAGTAGGCGTTGGCTTTTACCCTTACCCGTACCCTTTACCCGTAGCTTCTCCGGGAGATGCCCCTTCAGTGGGAGGGTCCCTTTGAGAGGGTCCTTCCATAGGATCTTCGGGAGTCTCAGAGTTGGTATGATTTACAGTCTCTTGCCCAATCTCTGACAACTCTGGCTCACCGTTCAGCGGTGTGGCTAGTATTTCTGCTTCCTCGCCTCCCACTTGTGGAATGGGGAGAAGATGATTACGATGCCAGACCTTTACCCGGCCTTCAGTGTTTTTGATGCGATAGACCGGGAGGCCAGACATCTGTGACTCTACCTCATATACACTATCTCGCCATCGTTCCGCCAATTTATGTTTTCCGGGTACTCCCAGATTACGAAGCAACACAGCGTCCCCAGGACGAAGCTCCCGATGTTTGACTTTATGGTCGAATCGTCTTTTATTGTCCACGTTCAGTTTAGCTGTAGACTTCTTGGCCTGCTGGTAAGCCTGTTGCAAATTGTCCTTAAGTTTTTGCACATATTTGAAATGGGTAGCATTGTGTATCCCATCCGTTGAAACTTGAAGACGTACATCTACTGGCAGTCACGCCTCTCGTCCAAACATAAGGAAGTATGGGGAGAATCCAGTTGACTCGTGGCGGGTACAGTTGTACGCGTGGACCAGGGCCTCCATGTGTTGACTCCATTCGGTCTTCTGAGCACCCTTTAGGGTTATGAGCATGTCCAATAAGGTCCTATTAAATCGTTCTGGCAAAGCGTCTCCTTCGGGATGGTACGGAGTCGTCCGCGATTTAGCAATGTTCAGCATTTTGAGCAATTCCCGGATCAAAGTGCTCTCAAAATCTCGACCTTGGTCTGAGTGAAGCCGGTTTGGAAGGACGTAGTGAACAAAATACTTCACCCATAGTATTTGTGCTACAGTGATGGGTTTCTGGTCTTTAGTGGGGAAGGCCTGAGCGTACCGAGTGTAATGGTCCGTAATGACCAGCACGTTACATATTCCTTGAGTATCGGGCTCGATGCACAGAAAGTCCATACACACCAGGTCCATTGGGCCAGAACTCTTCAGATGGCCCATGGGCGCTGCTCTGGTAGGCAGGGTCTTGCGTTGTATACACCGGGAACAACGGCGACAGTGTTGTTCTACCGCTTCTCGCATCTTGGGCCAGAAGAAGCGGTCTCTGACCAATCCAAATGTCTTCTCTACCCCGAGATGTCCATGTTCATCATGTAGAGACTTCAATACTGTGACAGGGTAAATAAAAGCCACCAGTTATATGCCTGGAAAACCTATGTCTAGTCTGCAGTGCAGCACTGACTAGGTTAACTTCAGCTGGGAACCTCAGGATAATTAGTTGGATCCCAGCTGCCTAATCAAGGTGTGTTAAAACCCAGGCTGTAGACACATGGAGCCTGGCTGTTGAGGAGAGAGGAGTAAGCTGCTGAAGAGATTTCCTGATACAAGGTCTGATTAGCAAAGTAGATGAATTGTGAACTGTCTGTCCCCTGCATAGAAAAGGGTAACTGCCTGAGTTATACACTGTCTGCTAAAGAGAAACTGTTTTTGTTTGTCTGCTGAAGAAAAGCCATTTTCTTTTGTTGCTGATGAAAAGCTATTTTTGATTTGTGTGCTGTTTATCTTTTAAGGCTAAATAAATAAGCCTTGTCAAGAAACCCACGTGTGTAGTTGCATGTACCCTGCAACATATAAAGTCCCCAGCGCTAAAGTCCAAGATACCGTGATCTTTAAGGCAGTCTCTAGTCTTTAAGGTGGTAGTTGGGCTCTGATATAGATGATCCAGATGGGATGATGTCCTTGATGTAGATGGATACACCGTCTGAAATAGCAGATAAACAGACACACCTGATTGCGCAGTGTGTTACAGCAATCAGAGCCCTATCTGAGATGTGAAAGAATCCTACTCACATAATAAACGCCAAAATATTCAGTGGAGAGGATCTGTGCTTGCTTCCCTTCTAATCCGCTCCTCACACGAACCCCACGTGGAGACAGCTTACTGGGGACAGCTTACAGGGTACACCCTCTATCCTCAATGGCGTCGGGGATGCGTCCGTTACGGCACCTCCACCGATGTGAGACAGGAATATGTACAAGATAGTGTAGTATGAACAGACCTTTATTTCTTAAAACACTATAAAACGTAATAAAATACACTCACATGGTGCAATAACAGATGGTATTGCTCAATATGCCGTCCGCAGCTTGCATTTCCTGATACCACACCGGAGAGAATCACTGCACACAGACACGCTGTCGACTGGGTGTGTGACGTCAGTGCTATAGGAAGCTCTCCCTGCGGCAGGACTACAATGGCTGCGATGGTTCAAAAGACTAAGCTCCTCCTCCCTACGCGTTTCGTGACACGTGGTCACTTCGTCAGGGGATGGTGGAGCTTAGTGTGTGATGCCTTATATGCAAACCCAGATGGAGAGATACTCCTACTTGGGGTGGGGCTTAGCTGCAATGTCGGTCAAGGGAGATCAGCTCTGTCACTAACAGCGCGATCGGGGTTAATGCCTTGCCAATATTAAACATATATGCCCACATGATGTGCAATAATGGGAACAATACAATGAATAAATTAAGAACAAATAAAAATAATAAAACAATCATACTTACATATAAACAGCCATGTATTACCATGGTGTAGATTACATATTTATAAAGTTAATAAATTCAATATGCAATCCCTGAATGTTTTACATAAAATATCCCACTCTGCGTAGCCAGGATAAATTAAGAGTCCTTCAAAATGGCTGCAAGGTCAAAATCAATGTTAAGGCCTAGGGGGGTCAAGGTCTTAAGTGTGTAAATCCAATAACTTTCTCTTTTGGAGACTGTATTGAGCCTGTCCCCCCCACACCAACTACTTTTGGGATTATCAATCCCTATACATACTAAACCTTCTGGACTCTGATGGTGATGTAGTCTGAAATGGTTTGAGACACTATGTGTCTCGAGACCCCTCTTAATGTTGTAAACGTGTTCAGCGAACCTTCGTTTGAGGGGTCTCCCAGTGCGGCCCACATATTGGAGTCCGCATGGGCATTCCAGCAAATAGACACAGAAGTTGGTTTTACAATTGATGAAGGTTTTTATGTTAAAGTTTTTTCCTGTCACATTAGATTTAAAAGTCTTTGTTTTTTTGCTGTGTTTGCAACTGATGCAACTTTGGCATGTATAGTAGCCTTTAAGATCATTTAACCATGTAACATGGTGATCTCTCAGGCCATCTAACGGACAGCTAGGTGATAAGGAGGATTTCAAATTCTTTGCTCTTTTAAACACTATTTTAGGTTTACTGGGTAGGATGCTCTTAAGGATTGGGTCTCTTTGGAGAATGCCCCAATGTTTGATCAGCGTTTTAGATATAATGGGAGCTATACCACTATACTGTGTGATGAAAAATGGAAACTTGGCCTGACCATTCTCAGCCATTTTCCCTTTTCCACACAGCAAGGACGCTCTATCGGTATTGTTAACCGCTTTGATCGCAAGATCCAATTCATGATTTTTATACTCCCGTTCAATGAATTTAGTTTTCAACTCCTTAATTTGCTGTTGGTACACGGAGTTTTACGAACAATTCCTCTTAATTCTAAGAGCTTGCCCCTTGGGGATGTTACGCAACCAATTGGGGTGGTGGTGACTGGATGCCAAAAGGTAAGTGTTGGCATCTACTTCTTTATGGAAGGTTTTAGTGTGGATGATGCCATTTGCTACATAAAGAGAGAGGTCAAGAAAGTTTATTGAAGTTCTATCCTGATTGAACGTGAATCTAAGATTCCGCGTATTGTCGTTCAAATATAATTTGAATTCCTCCAGTTGGTCCAGTGGTCCCCTCCAGACACACAGCACATCGTCGATGTATCTTTTCCAGAGCACCAAGTTTGCACCAAATGGGTTGGAGGACCTGATATGGTCCTCCTCCCAAATAGACATAAACAAATTTGCATAACTAGGTGCAAACCTGGTGCCCATGGCAGTGCCGCACGTCTGGAGGAAGAACCTGTGGTCATGACTGAAGAAATTATGCGTCAGAATAAACCTGATTCCATTCCCCACCTACCGATGCGCCCGCCATGAGCTGGGTTTCACACCACACTCCACCTCTCGGCGGCTCCCCTGGGGGGGGTCACCCTACTCCCTACAGCCTCAGATTATGTACGAAAAAAGGGGTTGAGGGGGTTACCGCTTGTGCAGAGAGGGACCGGTAGACTCTCCGCCCCCTGGTTAAGAAAACCCCAACAACCATCGTGTGGCAGCACAACTATAACTATACACAAGTTATATTATATGGAACATATTTCACAACAATCACGATAAAAAATGACAGCAAACAACTACAAATCTTGCACTTTGGCGAGCTCCTAGTAGGCAGATTGCTCATTTCATTGAACACACTAGTCAGACTGCAGTTTGGTGCTGCGAGCCCATGCTGAGCTACATATTGGATGTGTTCCCAATTTGGTCATAGGTACCCGGCTGGAAAGGATACGCCAATCTCTTGGGCTCCTACGGAGCTGTTCTTCACAATCCCTACTGGGGAGTAATGGTACGTCCTGAAGCTCAGCCTTCCCATTAGAGGGGATAAATAAATATAGTCTCTGAAAGTCTGTGAATTGTGTCTCAAAGCCACGGTGCTCGCGGATCACAAGGAGGCCCTACTGACGCCACCTTAGTGGCTTGGCTTATATTACCTTACACGACCCCTTTACACCCGTAGCTTCTCCGGGAGATGCCGCACTCACGTGGGGAGGGTCCTTTGTAGAGGGTCAACTTCCTAGCATCTGTCGAGAGTCTCACGAGTGGAGGTATGATTTCAGCTCGGTTGCCGGCAATCTCTGACAATCTGGCTCCAACCGACAGAGCGTGTGGTGGCGTATTGTCCTGCATATCCTCGGAACCTCCACTTGTGGTAATGGGGGAGAGCATGACTTACGATGCCAGAACTGTACCGCAACCTCGCGGCAGGCGCAGTTCAGATGTTTTTGATGCGGAGTAAGCCGGGAGGCCAGACATCTGTGACTCCTACTCATATACACTATTCGCCCATCAGATTCAGCCAATTTAGAATGTTTCGGGTACTACTCCGATTACGACGAGCAACACAAAGCGCCCCAGGACGAAGCTGCCCGATTGTTGAGACTTTATGGTTCGAATCCGTCTTTTATTGGTCCAACGTTAGGGGTTAGCTGTAGAACTTCTTGCGCACTGCTGGTAAGCTGTTCAATTGGCCCTAAGGTTTTTGCTCACATATTGAAATGGGTTACGGCGATTGGTGATATCCCACCGTGTAAACTTAAGACGGTACATCTACTGGCATGAGCACGCTCGTCAACAACTAAGGAAGTATGGGGAGAATCCCGTATGTGGGTACGCTGATCGGCGTGGACAGTTGAGCGTGACAGCCTCCATAAGTGGGGTTGAAGTCACTTCGGTCTATACTGGCCCCTTTAGGTTTGAGCGAGTGTTCCAATAAAGGTCCCTATGAACGCTTCTGGCGCAAAGCTACCCCCCTGTCGATGGGTGACGCGTGTCCGCGGGGATTCAGGCAATCGAGCATGTGGGAGGCACTCACCGTTACCATGAGCTTTGGAACCGGACAAAGTGCTTACTCAAATGCTCGGACCATTAGGTCTGAGTGAAGCTGTTTTTGGAAGAGAGACGTAGTGAACAAAATACTTAACCATAGTATTGTGTGCTCAGTGATGGGTTTATCTTGTGTACTTTAGGGGGGAAGGCCTGAGACGTACCGAGTGTTGTATGGTCGTAATGACAAGTCCAACGTTACATATTCTTGAGAGACGGCTCGTGCAACAGAAAGTCCATCACACCAGGTCCATGGGTGTCCAGATAACTCTTCAGATGCCCTTGGGCGGCTGGCTCGGATATGAGGGTCTAAAAGCGTTGTATACCGCCGGGGGAACAACGGCCGAAAAAGGTGTTGTTCTACGATACGTTCTGCATCTGCTCAGAAGAAGCGTGTCTTTGCGTGACCAATCCAAATATTCTCTCATCCTCCCGAGTATGATCATGTTCATCAGTTAAAAAAGAGAGCTTCACATACGTTGACAGGGTAAATAAAAAGCCACCAGGTTATATGCCTGAAAACCTAGTGTCATAGTCGCAGTGCGTCACTACTAGTTTCAAGCCTTCCGATGGGAAGCCTCAGGATAATTAGCTTGGGATCCAGCTGCTCAATCAAGGTGAGTGTTTAAACCCAGGCGGCTGTAGAAACACTGGAGCCGGGCTGTTGGGAGAGAGGGAGTAGCTGGGCTGAAGAGATTTCCTGAATACAAGGTCTTATTAGCAAAGTAGATGATGGTGGAACTGTCTGGCCTGCAGAGAAAAGGGTGGAACTGCCTTAGTTATACCTGTCTTCGGTAAAGAGAAACTTTGGTTTTTTTGTTTGTACTGCTGAAGAAGAAAGCAATTCAAATGTCTTTTGTTGCTGATAGAAAAGCTATTTTGATTTGTGTGCTGTTTAATCTTTTAAGGCTAATAATAGCTTGTCAGAAGCAGGACCAGTGTGGTGTGTGCATTACCACTGCAACATAATAAGTCCCCAGCGCTAAAGTAACCAAGATAAGCCGTGCTCTTAAGGCAGTCTCTAATCTTTAAGGGGTGTAGTTGGGCTCCTGATATGATGATCCCATGGGATGATGTCCTTGAATGTAGATGGATAGCATAACCGTGCTGAAATAGCAGAATAACAGACACACCTGATTGGCCAGGGGGAGTGTGTTACAGCAATCACGAGCCCTAGTCTGAGATTTGAAAGAATCCTAGCTCTCCATATGACAGCCAAAATATTCAGTTGAGATGATCTGGTGCTGTAAGTCTTCCCTTCTAATCCGCTCCTCACACGTAACCCCACTGAGACAGGCTACTGGGGAGCACTTACAGGGTACACCCTCTATCCTCATGGCGTCGGGGATAATGGCGTCCGTGTACGGCACCGTCACCGATGGGAGACAGGATATGTACAATAATAGTGTAGTATGACAGACCATTTATTGTAGTTTCTTAAACACTATAAAGACGTAAAATACAACTCACATGGTGCAATAACAGATGGTATGTCTCAATATGCCGTCCGCAGCTTGCATTTCCGATATACCACAAACCGGAAGAAGAATCACTGCACACAGAACAACGCTGTCATGGGCGTGTGACGTCAGTGCTATGGAAGGTCCCCTGCGGCAGGATAGATACAATGGCTGCGGATGGTTTCAAAAGACTAAGCTCCTCCCTCCTACGCGTTTCGTGACACGTGGTCACTTCGTCAGCTGTGATGGTGGAGCTAAGTGTGGTGATGCTTATATGCAAACCACAGATGGAAGGCTCCTCCTACTTGGGGATGGGGCTTAGCTGCAATTTCGGTCAAGGGAGATCAGCTCTGTCACACAACAGCGCGATCGGGGTTATGCCTTGCCAATATTAAACATATATGCCCACATGATGTGCAATAATGGGAACAGTACAATACAATGAATACATTAAGACAAATAAAAAATAATAAAACAATCATCTTACATATAAACATGCCGTATACCCCAATGTAGATTACATATTTATAAGTTAATAAATTCATATGCATCCCTGAATGTTTTACATAAAATATCCCACTCGCCGTAGCCAGGATAAATTAAGAGTCCTTCAAAATGGCTGCAAGGTCAAAATCAATGTTAAGGCACTAGGGGGGTCAAGGTCTTAAGTGTGTAAATCCAATAACTTTCCTTTCTTTTGGAGACTGTATTGAGCCTGTCCCCCCCACGCCAACCTACTTTTGGGATTCCAAATCCCTATACATACCTAACCTTGGACTTGATGCGTGATGTAGTCTGAAATGGTTTGAACCACTATGTGTCTGAGACCCCTCTTAATGTTGTAACGTGTTTCAGCGAACCTTCTTTGAGGGTCTCCCGTGCGGCCCACATATTGTTGTCCGCACTTGGCATTCCAGCAAATAGACACAGAAGTTGGTTTTTACAATTGAGAGAAGGTTTTTATGTTAAGTTTTTTCTGTCACTAGATTTAAAAGTCTTTGTTTTTTGTGCTTGTTTTTGCAACCGATGCAACTTTGGCATGTATGAGTAGACCTTTAAGATCATTTAACCTGTACATGGTGATCTCTCAGGCCATCTAACGGACAGCTAGGTGATAAAGGAGTATTCACAATTCTTTGCTCTTTTAACACTATTTTATATTTACTGGGTAGTATGCTCTTACGGATTGGTCTCTTTGGAGAATGCCCAATGTTGATCAGCGTTTTAGATATAATGGGAGCTATACCACTATACTGTGTGATGAAAAATGGAAACTTGGCCGACCATTTCTCTCAGCCATTTCCCGTTCCCATTTTCCCACCACAGGACGCTTATCGGTATTGTTACACCGCTTTGATCGCAAATCCACTTCAGCTATTTTTATAGTCCCGTCAATGAATTTAGTTTTCACACTCCTTTTTGCTGTTGGTAACCAACGGAGTTAACGAACAATTCCTCTTAATTCTAAGAGCTTGCCCCTTGGGGATGTACGCAACCAATGGGTGTGTGTGACTGGATGCCAAAGTAAGGTGTTGGCATCTACTTCTTTATGGAAGGTTTTTAGTGTGGATGATGCATTTGCTACATAAGAGAGGTCAAGAAAGTTTATTGAAGTTCTATCCTGATTGAAACGTGAATCTAAGATTCGCGTATTGTCGTTCTTCAAATATAATTTGAATCCTCCAGTTGGTCCATGTGTCCCCTCCAACTCACCAGCACATCGTCGATGTACTTTCGCAGAGCACAGTTTGCACCAATGGGTTGAGGACCTGATATGGTTCTCTCCTCCAAATAGACATAACAAATTTGCATAACTAGGTGCAACCTGGTGCCCATGGCAGTGCCGCACGTCTGGAGGAAGAACCTGTGGTCATTACTGAAAGAATTAAGCGTCAGAATAAACCTGATTCCATCCAGAATGAATTTTTTAACTTCTCGTTTACTCCAATATCCTGTTCTAAGACTCTTTTGATTAGCATCTAGTCCCATTCTGATGGTCCAATGACCGTATACAAACGAGACTACACGCAGGTCAACCTGGTACAATGGTTATTTCTGACTTAGAGGAAGCCAGTAATGATTTCAACATGCCGCAAACACAACCTAAGTAAGGAAGAAAAGGCGGCAGTTTAAATCTCTGATCCAACTTCCCCAGATAGTAATTAGAATCAGCCGACAAGGGGGAGGAGTCGTGGTGATGAACTCCTCATACTTAGAGAAGAGTCTCTTACATTCTGGGAGATAACGCCACCTACAGGAATTAGAGTCCAATCCAACGACTCCTTAGAGAAGAGATGTGCAGCTCTTTTGGTCAGGGCCTTCGGGGATGAAAATTATTAGCACTAGGGAAATGGAATTCCTTATGATCGAACAGCCTATAATCCCATGTTCTATTTCCACTCTCGAAGATCCATACAGAGTCTCACCAGACCCCCTGGTCGCCCAAATAATTTTCCTGGATCCCGTTCACTCACCTGCCAACCTTTCCCAATCTAGACCATCTACTTCAAAATATGTAATAACGGTCCGTCATATTAAGGGATACTCGCAGGTATTAAGCCTTGTACGGTACTTACTGGGGGGAAGATATGTGTTGGTTACCTGCGATGTAGTCTCGTTGTGTTACGGTCATGCACTCAGAGGGACTAGATGCTATCAAAAGAGTCCTAAACAGGATAGTGTGAGTAAACGCGAAGTTTAAAAAATTTCATTCTGCATGGCTCTGCTATTTCAGACGGTGTATCCATCTACATCAAGGACATCATCCCATCTGGATCATCTATATCAGAGCCCAACTACCACCTTAAAGCCTAGAGACTGCCTTAAAGATCACGGTATCTTGGACTATAGCGCTGGGGACTTTATATTTGTTTGTTCACTGTGTATATCAGGTTTGGAAATACCTGTCATTATTGTCACCTAGCTGCTTTTTTCTCACAGCATTGTGTAAGTCACTTTAATTTGATGTTGCACGAGCACATATTATTGTTTTAGCACATTATTATTATTAGCACTTAGCTTAGTGTAGGTTAGCGCTTTTGGAGGGGTTATTTTCTTTGTTTTGTTCACCCTGCAACATATGGTGTAAGAAGTGGGATTTTGAAAAGCCCCTGCAGTTAAAGGGCCATACATGCACACAAGAATGAAAAAAATGGAAGATTTTTTTTAAAGAGTTTTTGTGCGAGCAGACCAAACAGCAGGGCCAGTTAATGCAGGAGCAGGCCCGGCTGCAAGCAGAGAGAGATGAAAGACTTTTGCAGCAGCAAACACAGCTCCTAATCCAGCAGCAGGCAGCACAGGAGGAGCGAGTGGCCAAGCTGCTGACCCAATTCCAGGGGTCTGCCAGTCCAGAACTTGCAAGCAGACCCCCGATACTCCTGAGGAAAATGGCTCCGAATGAGGA
>WSYH01017100.1:0-12331 GCA_036426205.1 Ascaphus truei
ATATATACCACTGAGCAGGAATTACAATATTAGTATGTATGATGTTAGTATAAAGTTTATTGAGTCTATTTAACCCATTTGAGGTATATAGCACCATTAATTGCTACTCTATTATCCACTCGACTATAGGGAAATTTAATATTGTACATATGTTTTTAATCTTTTGATTGTATTGAATATAATTGATGTAATAACATTGTATTATTTTGCTCTAATGTTCCGATTCTAATGGGTCACTTGACTGACTTACAGTAAAATGATCTGGTAGACCACTGTTGTCTTCATAATCAGTTCCAGCATTGAGTGCAATTAGATGGAGAATCTTTTGATCCTTCTTGGATCAAAACTGTTACATGATCATACAGTATATCTCCATGCACCTGCTTTATCTTCTACTTTCATTATTAGGATACACCTAGCGAGAACGGTCTAATTTATCTGTTTGTCATTATATTCGTAGTCAAGATATGCCTAGAGCCACTTCGATAAAGTGCCTATAGCACGAAACACATCAGAGGTCTTTTGGTCCCGTTTGCACTGCTCATGCAACGAGATTAATTAACTGTTTTTAGTAGCTTTTTGCTTTAGCCCGTTCTTGCAGTGCACTGCGATTTTTCCACCCTGGTGGATATTTTCCTCAAGATTACTATGCCTTAAACCAGTCTGGGGTGGGCGATAAAACATGGTAGTTATTGTTGGCAGTATCCCGATGCTGCTAAGTATCGGATTTTAATGAATAGCATGTGAATAAGTAACTTGTAATAATTACTTATTTACATGCTCATTGTATGCACTGACCGCTATAACAATATTTCTGCTGCACAACGTTTATTTTCTCTGCTTTAGTGAATAGGTTTGTAAAAAAATAAGTGATGATATTACCAGATATGTAGAAGGTATGATGTAACCAGATATCACAACACTTCCAATATAAGGGACAGCCCTGTAGAAGAGGATTCGGGACAGTGGCATGTTAAAAATGTTTTAACCGTAACAATTTATTTTGGTTGAAATGTGACAAGTATTCTTACAATCCGTTTTGAAACCGTTAACATTTCCACGGTAAACAAATGCCTTGATGACTATTTCCAATCTTTATCTAATTCATTTTGGTGACATGACTGTTTGACAGTCGTCAAAGCCCCAGGTAAACTGTTAGCTTTTCTGTGTCTTTGTTTACCAAGTAATTATGGGGTAATCAGTCAATAACCTTAAGATAAGCATAAGTTGCTGGCATGCTTGAATCAAGTGTTCCCAGTTAAAATCCATATTTATTTTTTCACAAGACACAAATAAGTAAGACAGTTACTTTAAGGGTGATTGAATGCAGCCAATTACACTATGTTATTTATGAAAAAGTTTTTTTTGACCCACTACACTGGGGTAGTGCCCCTTAGTGACCCTTAGTGAATCCCTGCAATTGTTTTCAAGATATTCATTGTAAATGTATTTTTCTATTTCTTGATTCAATGTTTGTGTTGATTTCTTCTCATTCTCAACCTAATTCTTTTCTCTTAATGTTCCTTTAAATAATAATTTTGCAATGTACGTCTAATAAAATAGTTAGCAGGTCAAAGAGAACAAGAGCAGGTCACTAAAAGAAAATGTTGACAAAAAAAGTGTTCTTTTGATAAGACAGAAGGGTTTATTTTCTGTCGAAGTAAAAAAATTGTCGATGTTCTGTTAGGATAGCTGTCGCATTAATCAAGCACCAGTAAGCTAGTCAGTTGAATGGCTCAGTAGTTTGACACAGGCAGGGAAATCCCTTCATCTCTAGGTTGAGTGATCAAATATGACCTATGTTGATTCTAACCTAATAACATTACCATTTAAAAAGCTGATCAGTGACCTATGTGACATAATCTGTAGGGTTTCACTTCAGTTCCCAGTTAACAGGTATTCCCATCACAGAACGCATCTTCAAAGTTATGTGTTTGAAAGGAGAAACAAAAGCATTGTATGCGCAAAGAAAAGGGAGTGGAATTTTGTTTATCTCGGTTAAACCTGGGGCTGTTTTTACACCAGTTTTGCAGCCAAGATACTTAAATAAATATGGACAACCATTTCAAATTTGAGTACCTTGTGTCAGGGATAAAAATATTGGACACAATGGTGAAAGGCGGGACACGCGCAAGAGAATCACACACGTCTCTCCGCTCCATGCTGTTTCCTCCTCTCCCTGGCCCCACCTCTGGGCTCCTGCCATCTCCTCCTGATTGGCTGCATTGCCCAGCAGCAGCTCATCAGGATGGAGAAAGCATCCCAGCCCCATAGCAACAGCCCTGCTCTCCACCTGCTCAGGGAAATCCCACAGCCGGTCAGGTCACTATGTCCAGAGAGGTAATACCGGACACACACATCCAGAATTACCTCTAATATTTTACTGGACAGAGTGTACAAATACAGGACAGTCCGTTTCAATACTGGACACCTAGCAACCCTTAATATTATTAATTCTTAATGATCTTATTCCTGATTGCATATGTACTTTCATTCCCTGCCTCTAGAGTGTAAGCGCTCACAAGCAGGACCCTCATTACCTATTGTATCTATGTGTACATTTGTCCTTATTTGTATGTAACTCTGTTTATGTAATCATCAAACTTCTGTACTCCCATTCTACCGCTCTGCGGAATATGTTGGCGCTTTCCAAATAAACTATAAAAATGATCATTTAAGTAGTAGTTATGTTTCCACTGTAAAGTGCAGCATACCTGGTTTGTGCTATAAATCAATAAATGTTAATTAATTATAATAAATATCCCCCTATCTAATGTCTACTTTTGTGAAAAGGAGCAGAACCAGATGTAGAAAATGCTGTGTATTCTGTTGACTTGATTCATGCACAAATTTAGTATAACAGTGCAGTTTGGATATTTTAAAGTATACTCCCAGTTGATTATCTATAAAGAGGGTAAAATAAACAAATGCAGAGGAAGGATCTTGTTAAAATAGCAGTGTGTCTTGACCAGGGGTAGAAGGAGTGGAAGGTAGAGCACTGCAAATGTAAGCAAGTGCTGGAGGCAAAAACTTTTACAGTAACTATTTATTAGGCATATATGCCAAAAATGAAGACACACATCTAAAATACTCTGATGCTTTTCCCGCAGCAGAGGCGCTTTATCAAAGAGTTTGGCATACAGCTGCTTATCCATTGTATTTACTCCCCAGCAGCGTTCCGGTCCTTTCTTCGCCAGTGTGGTTACGGCATTCCACTCACCAGCAGTGACACCGCTGGAAGAGACACAGGCACCTGCTGAGAGGGGGAGATCTGTTCATCGCAGGACTCTTATCACGCGGGTACGGATCATCTTGTTGTTCCCCGCGGGCTGCTACCTCCGGATGGAGTTTAGGTGAGGTGGTTGCTGCACTATCCCACACATACTAGGCTTAGTGAACGGACTATTATTGCCTCAGTCATTCAGATACCGGCATTATACTTATGACGATATTTCAACAGTTCCACGGATATTACTAGACACAGTGATTGCAGCATCACTTTGGGTTTATCCCTTCTTTTTCTACTTGACCAGGGGTAGCCAACTCCAGTACTCAAGAGCAACCAACAGGTTGGGTTTTCTGGATATCCCTGCTTCAGCACAGGTGGCTCAATCAGTGGCTCAGGCTTCAACTGAGCCACTTACGTATGGAAGCAGGGACATCCGGAAAACCTAACCTGTTGGTAGCTCTTCAGGACTGGAGTTGGCTGCCCCTGCATTAGTTAGTAGCTGGCAGAGCTTTAATGCACCGCTAACATTGAAAATTATGCTTTGAAAGCCCTTTCAAAGCTTTAAAAAGAGAACGAAATGGCACCCGTAGTGTACTGAAAACATATGAAAACTACATGCTGGGTCTACTTTAAAGGATTGCGATCAGTTGACAAATTAAGTAATTGCATAGCCTGCCCAAACAACCCTACCCCACCTTCTAAAGCAACTGATAAATCCTGACTAATTGATGAGGTAGGATTTGGCTGCAAAGACATTTAGGTTTGGTCATCTTAGATGTTGAAGTAAGTAACCGGTGGAAGAATAACTTTGTATACATTACCTAAAGCCCATTTAGCTTAAAATAAGATTTTCATTGCCCAATGTTCTAACACTGTTTTTACAGCACACTATATTACTGCTGTTCTAATTTGACTAAGTGTGTTTTCGTGTGTAAATAGAGGTCAAAACAACACTGGCTAACATCAAACTGTAAAAAAAAAAAAAGCTTATCTCTAGCTCTTGACTCTCCCACTCTCATCCATCAAACTTTTAGCTCCTTTGCTTTATCCAATAGTTCAAGGATTCCTTTTTTGTCTTCACATTAAGATTTAGGCAAGCAGTTGCTTTAGGGAAGTTCTACTAATTCCATGCAGGGATTTAGAAAACTAATCCTACTTTTATACTTAACCTGAGAACACCCTACATTCCTGTGTTTTTATAAAAGCGACTAAGGTTTTTAAACATGCAATGGAGATCTGACCCCTCATTGCAGAAATTGCTCCGCTTTGGTGCAAAGTAGTTCAAATGAAGGCAGCCATAATGGGCTGCATGTACTTGAATTATTAACCTAGCAGTCATTTCCCCTAAAGCAATGATCCATCCATTCCTCCAAAAAGTGAGAAAGCTATAATAAACAGTGCTGGTTCCTTAAAGGTTGTTGTAGGTCAGCCCCAGACATATGCATTTGTGGGGAAATCCTGTAAATGTCTTATGAAAAGAATGTTTCACCTTACCTGTGACTTCACCAATCACCATCTCAATATTGTTGTAGACATGCATGTATGACTTGTAAAAAGGCCAGGAATGATCTGCATTGCTTTGCTAATGAGGAAGAAAGCTATTGAAGACTAAAGTTAGTGTTTCTTAAGAGTTTATGGTGATTGCAAAAACAACTGCTTAGGTAGCTAGCCTTAAGATAGCATAGCTGTCATTCCGATTTTTTAAAATACATTTTACATGACTTGAGATGGTTTGACAATGTTGACTTTGTCTTGATTCCAGTTTATGCTGTTGAGCTAAACCTTACTAAGTAAAGTTAGTGGATGTGGGGAGCACGATGCATTTTTCTTCATCTGAATATATCAACAATGGAGGTGGTTGATTTTTCAGGGCTGTACTCTAAGGACAGTTAATGTGCTGGCAGGGCAGATAACACAAAACTGTTAAATGTCTTTCCCCCATTTGTGTTACATCCTCAATCACATCACACTCTCTTTAACAATCAAACTGCCTTTTGTCTTAATCTGGAGTTATAAATCCACTCTTATCTGTCTTTAATCTCTGTATTTCCTCCTCCAAAATGTAACAACAAACAGAAGTGAACATCTTGCAATTTAGCAATCTGTGAAAAAAAAACCTGTAATGGTTTCAATTCTTATTTACCCCCTTGACAAGGGAGTTAACTAAATACATTTCATTTATTTTAACTGTGCTATGCTGTTATAATGCAGAGTACTGCATACATTTGCAGGCTCGTGCAGTGAAATCTGTATTTTATATACGTAGATATGCATTTAACTGCTGTGTCTAATATTTAATTGTTTCTTGTAAAAATTGCATTTTTAAAAACTTCAAGTAACTTACGTTTGTGCTTTTTTCCCCCCCCTCATAAATCACTGTAGTAATTACAAGTTTGTGTCATGGTTTGAAAAGCAAACAAAGGAAACGGGCTTCATAAATTCCTTATGAACTAAGTTATTCCATCTCAGATCTTATCTGATTGTGATATTTCTTCCAAACCACTGTAAATATTTTCATGTTGGGACTTGAACCATTGTACTCGAAAACAAAAGCACAGTACATTTGTATATTTGGACAGATGTTTTGTCCTTCTTTTCAAGGTACTATTAATGGTGAGGTTTTGTGTCTGACATATTTTTTATATGACAATAACCCCCCAAAAATGCTCTTATAGTTATTTTAGCAATCAGCATCCTTTTATGGTTAATATGTACATTTAGATATGTAGCACATGCATATGCGTAAATCACGCACATATTTCCCTCCCAATTTATGGAAAAACCACATTACTCTTGATCAGCTATAATTAATGTCAGTGAATTTTTTTGCAAATGATTTAATTTTGTAGACAGCATGCTGAAATAGTTAGATGCTCCTTGACATGCAACAGATCTTACCTTGTTCAGAGTATCTAGGCAGGAGTGCCCTTCTGTAAGGTCGAAGTTCATGCTCATAGATTCCTTTCAGAGTTTAAATGCCATGTGCTGAATTACCATTGTATAATTTGCTGGTATACTATTAAGTACTACATTCTGAGTAGGATCTAAAATGGGTAAATAATATTGTCATTCTATCTACTATCTTTACTTTTTCAACACATACAAAGTTACAAATTCAACCTTTTTTGAAACTCGTGTAATTCACATCTGAGGCATGGAAGTGAGTAGAGTAAAAATGGGAAAGGAAATATAAACCAAAGTAAAAAAGCACAGCAATTGACATTATTAAATGGCAGTGTGTATTAAAGTTACAGCTGCAACATTTGTGCAAAACCAGACCACGAATAGCAACTTTGTTCGGGGGGTGGGGGGGAGGGTGGTGAAGGATTGGTTTAGTGAGCAAAGGCACTGACTCTGAAACAAGGCCACTGAATGGCAAGCAGAGGATCTCCAATCAAATCCATGCATCGGCTCCCCCTGACCCTATCTGCCTGTGCCTCAGGCACCAAACATAGATTATAAAATCATTGGGGCAGGGACCCTGCCTATAAAACTCTACATCCAGTGCTGCCTGTCGCACGCTTTATTGTTCTTGTGAAACACTTGGAGCCTGGTTGGGAGAAAAGCGTGTTGTGAAATAAATGTGTTCAGAACACAAATTAAATGAAAGCATTGTTGATTCTCTTTTTCTGTATTAGAATTGCTCCAGTTTAGCATGCAATAAGCATGCAATAAGCATGCAATAAGCTTTGTTTGTAAACAATTTAGAAAGTAAATAAATAATATACCGCTTTACTCTATATAATTTCTCCCTAATTATGATAAGCATTTTTGGAAACGTGGCTACCAATACATTGTAGAAATAAGTCAAAATGTAGGAGGTTTTGTGTTGTTTATAATGTGACAACATATATCTATTGTTTTAGCATATTGATCAATTTTGTTATTTGTAATGTTCACTGCACCTTTTATAGAAACTGCACATGAGAAGAGATTGTCTAGCTCTGTTGTGATCGGCTGATAATTTACTGGGGGACTATAAGAGGCCACATGTTGGAGGAGTGAACTATCCTGATGAAGTCACGTCATCAGTGACGAAACGTGTTGGATGTCCAATCTTTCCGACTTTGCTCGCGTCATTCCGTTTGTTGTGTTGAAACTGTGGAGTACCTCGGAGTGGGTGAGAAAAAGTTTGCCGAGAGGACTATATGAAATTGGTCCCTTGTGTGAGCAACATAGAAACTGCATGTGGATTTTCCTGTGTGCTGTCTAGCCCTGTGAACACTACAAGACACCTGTATACAACCCCGGGACAGCTGGTAACAAGCACTGTCTTGCATTTATGCTGATATCTATCTTTTATCTTGTAAGTGAGCAATAGTCTCAGCTGTGTAATTAAATGTTTTTACACTATGGAGCGCACACTTTTTTTCTTTGCATTTTAGCTATTCATTTTGTTCCGGTAACATCCTTCAAGAAGCTGCCCTCTTTCTCCATATTTTTCTATTTCTTGAAAATGTTGACGGACATAAGAGTTCCTGATTGAGACTCATGGATTCCCATATATCCTTTATACAACAATGCTTTAATTACATTTTATATTTATAATATTTTTATTGTTATCACTGGAATTGTATATTAAGGTTTTCAATATTTTGACACATATTTACATGCTTGATTCAATATTAATAGTTTGCACGTAGATATTCACTATAACATTACTTCATATTTGTGTTTGGATTACATATTTTTTATATATACTGTAATCCTAATATCTATTTTTTTATCACCTACCCACGGTGCACGAGAGCCTTTTAAATCCACCAGGAAAAACCATTATATCGGGGATCAGGTTGATAACATCCAGCCTGTCCAAGAATGTGGAGCACTACCTTCAATCTTATGTGGTCACTTAACCATCATACATCAGCAATTTGCTGCATGTCATCGACTCAATCTCCAAAATTGAGTGGAAAACTTAATAGAAGTGGTCGACATGCAATATGTTGTAAAATATTTTTTATACAAATATAGCACTATACACTCAACACAAACAATTTTTGCTGTACAATATTCAATTTATTTCATGTCATCCTAAGTTTTTATTTCCCAATTGTTTTTACCTCCACAGATCTGTGGAACGGCCATTGGGACCATGTTCACCCCAGGTTACGCCAATGTATATTCATGGGTTTCTGGAAAGACAGTTCTATCTGGACGGGCAAACTCTATAGGCCGAGCCTTATATACTATGGCTGTTACATAATGATATTTTATTATTTGGGATGGGGATGAGTATGAATTGTTTCAGTTGCTTTCACACTTTAACTATCATGGTTCAGGCTTAATATTTTTCATTTGTGGTTGACCCTATATCTGTTGTCTTTTTGGACTTCACTCTTTCACTAGAGGAGTATGAACATCTTAAGACAAATGTGCACTTAAAACTGATGTCCTGTAACAGCTATCTAGAAGCAAGCAGTAACTATTACAATAAATTGATTAATTTCTTTATGGACAGTTTAGCTGACTAAAACTGAACTGCTCTTCAAACGAGGATTTTAATAGGCAATTATTCTTATTGAAAGCCAAGTTTTCAGATAAGGGAGAAATTAGTACAGTAGATCAATCATTTCTGAAGGTGAATTCCCTAAATAGAGTTGACCTTTTAGCGAAGTATAAATAGAGAAATGCCAAAAGAAAGCAAGAAATAACATATAGCAAGATACACAACAACAAAAAGTTATTTCATGGTGGGAGGGGTGGGGGGGGAGGGGCGCTCCGGAACCTGATGAAGATTGCAGCATAGAGTTTGAGCTCCATGGCACTCTGGGCAATTTAGTATATCTAAACCCACAAAATCATTAATGTTCACCTCCAAAAGAGGTAAAAAGAAGCCTCAGAAGAACTTAGGAGTGTTTTTGACCACCAATAAACCTCACATGGCACCCAAACAGGAGGCCTCACGCCACATGCATGCTCTGAATCAGAGATAGGAGAAGAGGAGCTTCCAAATAACGAACTTAACAGCACAAAATGAGACATGAAGATTCAATAACCATAAGTTCCTGCTTCACTCTGAGTTTCAGTTAGCACTGCAAGAAGTCAAACAAGAAATGGCCGGCCTGATTGAACAGATACACCGGAGAAAACATGGATGAAACAATTGCAGGGCAAAACGAAATGGACCAGGGCCTGGAACGTCTCCAGGCACAGATGCGGGACATAACCAAGAGGCAGGAAGACACACAGAATCGTGATAATCTCCAGATGCAGGGAGACCCGAAGTCGGTCTTGGAGATGGATGAATACCTTTTGAGGTGGCTCACAGCCATTTTTCCATATTGCACAGTTGAAGCATTGTCCCTAGATCACTGCCACAGGGCCTAAACCCCAAACAGGAGAGAATCTCAAGGAAATTATCCGCTTCCAGTATTTTAGAACAAAATAATTACTGCTTGTGTTCCGGAGTTCATGCGACGCCTCGGCACAGTGCTACCGGCAGAGACACCAGAGATCCCCAGAGAGACTTTGAGTGATCTGGACGACTTCATTTTAAAGAGGGAATGCACCAAGACAGTATTAAGCAGTTAAGAAAAAGGCTATGGTTGGATCTGAAGGAATTCACCTGGCCTGACTGTGGGAGCGCATCCTTCCATCTCCCCCTCCCATCTTCATGGTGGTTAATTGTGCAAGAGCTTTAAACAGTCAATGTGGTCCCAGCAGGATGAGTTTACGCTGTAGTCCCTACTCGGCAGGTTTGTAGACCGAGGGAATATCTTTCTTAGCAGAATATGAACAGGAAAGATCGAGGGGTGTGGAGTTGGCGGCTGTTGGGGCTCATCGTGGACAATCTACACATACTTTGTGTACTCTACATCGGAAGGTGGGAGCTAGATCCCCTCCTGCCAAATGAGCCATACTCTAATGCAACCAAGCTTGCCAGGGGATGCAGGCTAAAAGGCCCTGTGTGCACATTAATTTCCCCTAATAAGGGTCAGTTATGATCCAAACCCATAAAATGTTGACCTGGTAAGATGTGTGGAATAACTTCGTGTGGCACCGTAGCGGAACTGATTCAGCTATGAGGGGAATGCTTAGTTCAACACAAAACAGTGTCTCTCTGGCCGGTTTCAATGGGCTCCAGGAAACCTGCCTAAAAGGGGGTCCTTTGTGGATGCTGGCATGGGAGGAAAAAAGTGGGCCAAGATCCAACACCAGCTGTGCCCCAATAGAAAAGAGAAATCACCTGACACATTAGGTTTCTTACTTTTCACACAACTGAGGTAGAGTCCACCATACAACACACCCCAGGTATTTAATTGGCCTAACACTAGCCAGGCATCCCACGCAGTAAGAGCTGCGACATTCTGAAGAGAGCGAGACAAAAACAATCTAGGTCCCCTGCTTACCACAATACAGGCCCCGATACAAGATAGCAAAAACAGCCATAAGCTTACCCGTTACATAATTCTGACCAACAAAGATTTTTTATAAGGAGAAAAAAAAGTGTTCCTATGTTCTACCATGCTGTTACTAATAGGATCTACCTGTAACGGAGTGCTCACCACAAACAAGGCGTGACCACAAGCCCGGGGTGGGGATTTGTTATAACACCAACCCACAGCTGCTTGGCCGTGTCTGAAGTGTAGATTGGTCGAGGTAGCTGGGTCAGGGTAGGAGAGGTCTGGATGGTCAGTAATACTTGCCGAGTTTGGTGTTGGAGAGTAGCGGATCGTAGGCGGTACTTAGCCGTGGTCTGGATTGGAGAGAGGCGGATCGTCCTGGTACTTTGCCGAGGTCAGTATTGGAGAGGTGCGGATGGTCGTACATAGCCAAGGTCAGGAGAACAGAAGAGCGGAGTCCGGTAGAGTAGCCAAGGTCTGGAACAAGGAACAAGGAGCAGGACAACAGTGGAGGCAAGACAACAGTGAACACTTCGCTAGCAGGAAGGTTTATTCTCAGTCAATTTGCCAGTGTGGCAGCTGAGCATATAAAGGGAGCAAGGACCAACGAGAGCAGCAGGTTGAACAAGACACGTGAGTAAACTAGACTGTGGTTGGCTGAATGGATGCAGGAGACAGGTGTGGGAAGAATCCCTAATAAGGACAGGTGATACGGTGCGTGCGTGCTTAGGGTATGAAGCCAGCTCGTGGCAGGAGCTGCATGCGGATACCATTTGTTCAGTGCACCCTGTATATTCGGGACTCCCTTTAGAGATTTCTCTTTCGCATGAATGTGTTCTTTTATTATCCTGTAAGTGCAATTCCTTAAGACTGCTTGTTTTAATAAATGTGCATCAATTTTACACAGTTATATGCTATGGAGCCTGCGCTTCTTTTAGTTTTTTTTTCTTAGATTCTACAGTGGGTGGCTATACCACTTTCTTTGAAGCTGCAAAGTACTCCAAGGATCTGTTTGCTGCAATTTTCACCTCTCTTGAAGTTCACTGAGTGGAACTATTTGGATTTTATCCTTTTGGATTTAAGACATTAGTCTTTTCATTTATCACAGTGGTTATTTATTATTTATTTAGTAGGGATTATTTGTTATCACAACTAATTTATCTAGTTATTATTTTAACATTGCACTATTATTTTTTTTATCACCTTTTAAAGTGCTACTATTTGTGTGTGTTATATATATTTATATATATATATATATATATATATATATAGTCAGATAAAGCAGTTGGCACTCCTATAGAAGCTGGTAGGCTGCAGGTGCTTGTCCCATATAGATAATGTATTCATATGTTACTGTTCCTAGGTCTGGTAATCAAGAGACAGCACTCTGTTTAGAAGTATTTCAAATGTGTATTAGTGATAATAGTGATACATCAAAAAGCCCAACGTTTTGGTCCTACAGAACGGGACCTTCCTCAGGGTTTGCCAGACCTCGGAACGGTAACGTATGAATATATATAGCTAATCCCCATTACAACGCTATCCGTTACAATGCGAATCCGCTTTTAACACGATGCAAGCGTGGCTCCCAATTATCATATTTATGAATACTTTACAGCACGATTATTGGTATCTTAAATACTTTATTGTACAATGCATACAATTGTACATTATTTCTAACGCGATCCGCTTATAACGCAATGTGATTCTTTGGACCGCAAGCACAGCGTTATAAGGGGTTTGAGCTGTGTGTATA